>OY735207.1:13605379-13742879 GCA_963457665.1 Thysanoteuthis rhombus | reverse complement strand
TGTTCTGTTTTATCATTATAACATTGATGATGAAAAAATAAAATAAAATAAAACTGAATGCAGTAAAATGAAAATTCATAAAGTGTATGATAACCATGCCTTCTGACATCAATAAAACTTGTTGATTTGTTCATTTTTACATGTTCTTAGATTTTTTTACTCCTTTCCTCTTTCAATGTCTCACCACTCAGCTTACATGTGCTGGTGGTTAAAGAAGGTAAGAAGTCAATTACTGTCAATAGGAACTACAATAAAAATGAATTAGGCTTCAAAACATAGTGGATATTGAAGCTCTAAGATGAACATCTTACTACAATGGCAATCTTTTAATAGATGAATCAATTCCAGCTTCAGTCATCAAACCTCTACGTGTTACTATACCTTCACAGCCCCTCCCCCCCCCTTCTAAAAAGGTTTTTAGTGGAGGGGGAGGTCAATTTGCAAGTTTACGCTAAATTGGTCCCTTAGTTTATGTCTGGAATCATTCACACTTGTTCATTTTCTTTAATTCAGACTTCTTCTAGTGATTACTGCACTACAAGAGGCGAGGGGAGTAACTAATTCATTGATCAGCTCTCTCTCTCCAATATTTTTAGTTGATCACCCCCAACATGGCATACTGCCAAAAGACGTTTCTATTGAGTGACTAACCAGACCTTTAGGGGATTGTTTTTTGTTTTTTTTTGGTCAGGGAAAGGAAGGAAAGAAAACTGAAAACAACATGATGAAGTGAAAGAAAAATAACCTGTTTGTATAAGTATTGTGTGGAGGAGGAGAGATAAAAAAGGAACGAATTGTTTTTGCAAGTCTACCCCTATCTACGGCTACTTAGGAACATCAGTATGTCCACAGCCTAACGGCACAAAAAAAAAAAATTTATTTTTCAACATATCCTCTCTCCTTTTCACTGCACTTACTTCAGCGGGTAATATTAATCATGTAGGTCGAACATTTCCCTTTGTTCATTCCTGTAGATTCCTTGTGAAGCATACACAGTCAGAGCCACTCTTCGACGGTAGCAAGTAGGCTTCATGGATAGAGTAGCCAGCCCCACGCCCGAACTCTCCTCCTTTTACCCGGGCTTCAGACTAGCCATGGCGACTACCAAGCCGTTGATTTTTTCTATCACAGTAACCTTTTGTTAAATGGACTGTCTTATGGGGCAAAAGGGCTCCAACTTCCCTACTATTTATCCATAGTTGGGGATGAAGTGGATTCATGCCTAACCCAAGCATCAAAGTGAATGTTAACTCAAACTGATATTCAGCTCAGTCTGCTGAACTCATTTTCCATACCGGTAACCATTAGACAATTCCACAAGATTGAATATTATCCAGTGAAAATTTCAGATCAAGATCTTAATTATGTGTCAGGCAACAGGCTTATTGGTCCACCCTCGTATATCCAGCCCTGTTAATATAACATCTGTTTATATAAATGCATACATGTATCAGTTATCATATTATTTTTTTTATCAGAGGTTGAGTTAACTGTGACGAAATGAGTCAAGTGTATTGAGCTATCCTTCATTCAGTCATATCCCAACATTTAATCATATAAATCTTATCCAATGATATTTTGTTTTAGAGATTTTCTTCCTTCCAGGATATCCGGTTTCTGTACCGGATATGACATTCTTGTAATGTGTTTAAGATTCCAGATTAGATTAATCAGTTCATAAACAAACAATATTTGAAATTATAAAATGATCCGACTCAAATATATCATGTATAATTAATCCTAAAGAGAAGGGTGTATAACCAATGCATCCTCCCAATAGTCACTTATGGAGCTGAAACATGGAACCTAACCAAGAGACAGACCCGCAAATTGAGAACCATCCAACATGCACATGAGAGAATAATGCTAGGCCTCACATGGAGAGACCACAAGACAGCACAGTACATCCGAAAAAGACAAGAGTTAGGGACATCATAGAATCCATTGAAAATCTCAAATGGCGGTGGGCTGGCCATGTTGCAAGAATGGTAGACAATTGATGGACATCGCGACTCACAACATGGATCCCCTGAGACCACATGCGCAACTGAGGCCGGCAAAATATTAGATGGAGAGACGAGCTAGACATGTTCAGGAAGTACTGGCTCTGTGACGCCAATGATAGAGAAGTGTGGCAAATCCTGGGGAAGTTCTATGTCCAACGACGGACGCTAAAAGACTGATGATGATGGATGATGATGATATAGAGGCTCATGTGAATGAGTACCCAAGACATAAGAATAGCAGATCCAAATTCTTGGAGCAAATTTCTGATCTCACATTCCTTGGGTTCAGCTTGGCATAAGATTTGCTCCGAAGACGTTTTTCTAGAAGGCAAATAAGGTAATGGTTTAAAGTACGCATGGGCAACCATTTTGATCTAATTGGCCATGTAAGACTTTTTCCATCTTTATTTGGCCACACATTCACTTACAAAATGTTGTTCATATAAGAGAGAGCGTACTCAATTTTCATTGTAGATAAATGTATGAATTACAGTTATTATATTATTGATTTAGCCAAAACAATAGTAATTTTTCAACATAAATTATGAAATTGACTTTCTTAGAAAAATTATATAAGATTTTAAATAAATGCCTTGACTGGTTGTGGGCCACAAAAAATGTTGTGGCGGACTAGATCTGGCCCATGGGCCTATGATTGCCGATATGTGTTTTAAAGGATGTAGTATAATTTTTTTTCCATGTAGCTTCAGATGTTTTATCTCATCAGAAGTGAATTCAGAAAGCCTTCGACCAGAAGTATAACTGAAGGTAGGGGGCCTATTTAAAAATTCTCCTTGGTCCCTAATGGAGTGGAGCTCTTGATGCTTTATTAATAATAGTTAATCAACTACATTTCTAGTAACATCAAATAATAATAACAAGGATATATCTGTGCATATATGAATTGCATAAATTATGATTCAGCCTTTGGGGTTGTTTTTCACCAACTAAGTGATAGTGCATGTCTATTTATTGCAATTTTTCTTCAAATCTCACTAAGTACCAGAGGGAGCCACTCAAGGAACCTAGCCACCCCACCCACCTGGGCTCCAAAATCTCCAGCTATCTCTTGCTACGCCTCTGATTCAACCTTTCAGTCATCTTTTGCCGTGCTGAGCATAGAGAAGAATTCCATTGATAGTTTTGCCCCTCTTTTGACAAGAGAGGTTAGATTAAAAAAGTAACCTACTTTTTTCAAGCAGTAGTGCCTAATTTAGATATAGCACTCAGCATCTCTGGGCCCACTTGAATAAAAAAGAAATTATCTTTATGGAAATGTGTTTATAAAAACTAACAGCCAACTTGAATTGCTGTCCATAAGATAACTGTTTTTTTCTTTCTAATTTTTGTCGATGCTTGATGTGTAGATACAAATAAGAAAGACACTTTCAGAATTGTGATAAACTTCTTGGAACTTCTTTCTCTTCCATACAAATGCATGCCAAATAGTTTGCTGCCAGATTGAATGATATTTACCAGAGGAATACATTTGGAGATCAAGATTTTGAAAATGCTTTGATATGATTTATAACAAAAGGTCTACTGCTCATGATTTGCTTTCAAGTATTTTATCAAATCTGCTAATGTTGGACAGAACCTATATATTCACCCCTGTTTGTCTGTCTGCTTGTGCTTGTCCTCAAAATATCTCCATAAGTTCTCATTTTGCGGATGGGTGAGCCTTAGGCCAAGAATTAATTGATTGAATTTTGAGACAGAAATACAGCAATTTTTTTTGTGTTTTAATGTTCATGAGGCTTTTAATAAATATGATAAGTTGCATTAAAGTTAAACTACCGTAGTCATCAAAGATGGTGAAGGGTTATATCCTTTTTCATATGTGTGTATGATTGTATGCTAACATATTTGTTTGTTTGTTCGTTCCAGCACTCCTGGGCATATTGTTTTGTCTACAAACTTTGAAAATTGGCATCAGTACTTCAATAGACCCCTTCTAAGAATTTTTTCTCTCAGACAGGACATATTCCCATAGAAGTGGTCTTTGGGAATGTGTTCAGTCCGAGAGATTTAACTTGACCACGTCTATGGGAATGTTTCCTGTGGTCAAGTTAAATCTCTCCGACAGGACACATTCCCATAGAAGTGGTCAAGTTAAATCTCTCCGACAGGACACATTCCCATAGAAGTGGTCTTTGGGAATGTGTTCTGTCTGAGAGATTTAACTTGACCACTCGACTCAATCAAGTCAACCCTCTCTTGAGCATGTAAGTTTCTCAGCTTTCTCGACTACTGGTTGAGACGAAAAAAATCTCTTATCACATTTTATGTTTATTTGATTTTTTAAAATATTCAACTGAATTGTTTTTTAGGGGCAGACTGAGTGGAAATCAACATCCCAATAGATTTCTTGTTGTATGAATTTCAAAGATGACAACGTTAATGTATCTCCCTACGTAACCTTTTTTCTTTGCAAATTTTGTTCACCAAGGAACAGGAAAGGTAAAACAGCTCAAATTCATCATAGTTCATTACACTTTATATGATTCTCTTCTTTTAAGAATGAGTCAATCTTTTTTGCATTAGTATTTAGGTTGAGACAAATTATTCTTGGTTGAGTAAACTTTCCCCCCTAACTCAATTGACGATCAAGTAACATTTTTTTGAAATCTTACCGGCTGAACAAATGGGAATGGCATGCTCTTACTTTCTCCTCACTATCTATAAACTACTAAAATTATCTATAAGAACAATCCATTGATAAAAAAAATTGCCTATATAAATCCAAAAACTCATCCAATATTGATTATTTAAAAATGTCTCTAAAACTGGTTGAATTTTTAAAATTTTCAGAAGGTAGGCACTTTAAAACGATTTCCCTCTCAAGAGCACTTTTTGTTTTTAGCACTACACCTCTAGGGATACCTGTACTAAAAAGTCAAGATTAACTGTTGGTGTCCAATTCTCACATCTTAATTTCATTTCAAGGCGATGATCATTAGATCATTATTTGGTCTGTTGGATGTTCAAACTACAGTTCGGAGACCTGAAAGTACATGGGAATGTTGTACAGTCAACTCTTGATTATCTACTCTGAAAGGAACTGGTACATTTTAGGTTAACAAAAAAATAAATAAAAACAGGTGCGAGTTATGTTTAGAATATTCATTTTCTAATACTCAAACCTCAACATTTTTCAAGATTTTACTCTTTTTTCGATAAGGATGAATAACTTATTAAATTCTCTATGAATAGATATAACCCAAAAGATGCTTGTTTTGCTTACAATGCAATTTCTGAACCCTAATCTTCTCACCTTGGACTTTATTCCTCCAACCCTGAATGCCATTGCAGTTTCTAGAGGGGTTTGGGGAAAAAAAACAAGATCAAATTCATTTCTCTCTCATAAACTTGACTCAAATTCATCTCATAATATACAATTAGATATGGTATCTGTTTTATAAAATCGTTATATTTCTGCTAATTTTAAAATGAAAAAAAAAATTGAAATATATCAGTACCTTGCATAAATGAATTACCATAACCTACACGTGTACCAGAATTGATTATCTGGAAAACATTAAGATTATCTAAAATTATCTAAAAAAATAGTTTAGTTTATCTATCTAAAATTATGTAAAAAATACCAGCACAAGATTTGGGCATTGTTGGTCTAAAATGACCATGGAGATCCAAAAAAAACACTTTTTGAAAAAACAAAAAAACATTTTTAGATGGTGCCTAGTTGTGTACTCATGCAAGTTTTCAAGGTTATAGCCCCCAAAATGTGACATGGAGCATCTAGAAATACACAAACACGGACTAGCTGAGAGAGAAGAATCTGTGGTCCACTTGGCTGGTTGGGCGGGCAGACCACTCTTAAAACCTCTCAAGTCATGCGAACAATTTGGTTAAAATACACAAAGGCATTGTCTTCAATCTTAGAAAAATTTGAAACTGACACTTTGCTCAATTTTTATACAAGCATATATGTTGGTAATATGACAATCGGAAGGTGAAAAGAAAAACTCAAGAGATAAATAGTTGTTACATCTCAAAGATTTTATCATCATGAGGGTATGTTCTGATGCATTTTTAAGAGAACTTGCTGTGGCGCGGAGAAAACCATGTACTGTTCACGTGTTTGAGATTTGAGGGATGAAATGGGGACAATTTCGAGTTGAGGGTTGTTTAGTAGGAGTGAGGGTGGGGAGGTGTTTGTATCTGTATAGGGGAGAGTCAGGTTTGGTCTTGACATAAGAAGGGTATATGAAAGGAGGGGTCATAGGCTGTTTGTACCTGTGTCTGTGAGTATCAGTCTTGTCTGAGATATGAAGAGTCAGTGAGAGGAGAGGTCAGGATGAAAATGGTCAATTTTCAACAAAAGTCTCTGGCTTTGAGGATTTTTTAGCACGTAGATATGGTGTCTAGCATTTAATGGATAGGTGTTAACATATCTGGGGTGGAGTGAAAGTGGAGTGTGTCGGTTTTAATCTTTTTGATTGATGTTGGGTGCAATGTTTCTTTCTCGCCTCTCAAAGGGATGGTATGTGTGTACTCAAACTGTTTCTTAAAGGGTCTGTTGTGTGTTAGCTGATTCCTTGTATGCTAATGTTGTAATGTGTTGTTTTTATGCGAATCTTTTCCAAAATCAATGCATTCAAAGGGTTTACAATCTGGATATGTCCATACCTTTGGGTTATCATATTGTATTGGCTACTTTAATATATCTGCATGTCTAAGAGTCACAAATATTTTTAATCAGATCGGCTTTCTGATAGCTAAAATTGTAGTTGTGTGTTTCTATGTTTAACCTGGGTGTTTGTCTTTTCATCCAATTTTAGGGCTCTTTTGTGTACTTATATTTTTTTCTTGAGAGGTCTCAACTTCTCTCCGGTGTGGATCTTGACACAGTCTCTGCAAGGTATTTTGTAAATGCCAGTTTCGGTTGATGGTTGTTGAGGTGTTGGTAGCAATGTGTATTTTCAGCTTGCTCAAGTAGGAGTTCAGATTGGTGGTGGTTGTGTTGGTGGTTAATGTGATGCATCTAATGGTGGTGTTGTTATTCTTTTATTTTGTTTGGTATTAGTTGTGTGTATCTTATATGCTTTTCTCCTTGCACTGTATATGAAGTGTTGTGGGTACTGGAGTGAACGGAGGGGTTGTTCAATGTATTTTTCTTCGTCATCAAAGTATTCGGGGCTACATATTCTGAGGGCCGTTACGTAAAAACCTCTGATTAATCCTGATTTTATTTTTGGAGTGTGGTGGGAGTAAAAGTGCACATGGTCTTTCTTGTTAATGGCTTTGTGGAAGACGCTACTTTGATGGTGTTGTAAGATGTCAAGGAAAGGTAGAGTGCAATTGGATTAGTTTCCTTGAGTGAATTTAATAGAGTGTTCTTCTATTTAGTTTAGCTACCAGGTTGTCTAGAACTGTGTTTTGGGGGTATAGGATTTGGATATCATCAATAAAGTGAAAATAGGAGGCCTGATTCCAGAAATTCTAGAAAAAGACAGGCTAAATCTCCACTTATCGGGGGCCCTATCGGTAAGCCAAATTTTTGTTAGTAGAAATTTCCGCTGAAGCCGAAGAAACATTGGTTTGTTATAAGTGTGCATATTTTGATGATTTCAATAGTGGGTAGGGCTAGTTTAATCTTGGATTTTTCGAGGTGGTTATTTAGAAGGTGTGGGCATTTTTTAACTGGGATGTCGGTGTAGAGTGATGTTACATCAATGCTGAACATGAATTTGTTTTTTCATATCTATGTATTTTAATTTTGAGTAAGATGTCTCCAGAGTTTTCAAAGTATGTGGGGCAGGTTGTGCCTAGTATTGAGTTTGTGGGTTTTGGATAGGCTGTAAAGTCTGGGTAGGATCAGCTGGTATTCTATGCGTTTGGTCCACATTTTGTTTTCACATTGTAATATTTGGGGGAGGGATTTAGTGAATATATATATTTCTTTGTCAATGGGTGTTTTGTTTGTTTTTCATGTGTTGCAGTTGTTAAGGAGGGAAGTGATATATATCAAATATCATACGTATATATGTCTATATATATTATTCGTATATATGTCTATATATTCATGCCAGCCTCTGGGTCTGGAGCGAAGGTTTCAATCCTACCTAGTGGTACTGGATGGGATAATGGATAGTCTATAGCCACACTGAAGAGTTGTAACACAATGAAACAGCTGTCTGTGGATGACACAATTATTTGATTATTATTATATACATACATATATATACATATATATATATATATATATATATATATATATATATATATATATATATATATATATATATTGTTTAAGAACATAAATTTTGTCTATGACAATGGTATACCCTTGTTTCACTTTATTCAGCTCCTCAGATAGATATATATCATGATAATATCTGTACATGATAAAAAACTTCATTTGTTGTTTTTTTTGTTTGTTATAAATATATCTATACTAAAATATACATTTGTATAATTCATCTATACGGAAATTATCCGGTCATTTTTTATGGCTACTATGCTAGTGTATATCATGTACAACAAACTTGTTGAGGACAAAGACACAATGCAGAGCTGAAGACAGTAGACCACTACATCTACCTAGGACAACACATTTCCATGAAATCTTCAAAGGAAAAAGAAAGCTTTTGGCAGAGCAAGCTTAACTTTCAAGAAAAAGAAAATCCTATTAGTCCTAAAATGAAGGGTAAACAATCAATGCATCCTCTTGATAGTCACCTATGGAGCTGGAATATGGAACCTAACCAAAAGATTGCCCCTCTAACTGAGAACCATGCAACATGCACAAGACAGAATCATGCTCACCACCTAATTGAGAGATCACATGACAGCACAGTATATCAGGGGAAAAAAGGTGTCAGAGATATCATAGAATCCATTAGAAAGCTCAAATGGCAATGGGCTGATCGTGTTGCAAGAATGGCAGACAAGCCCTTGACATTGCGACTCGCAGCATGGATCACCAGAGATCATGTGTGAAACTGTGGCCCGGCAGTAATAAGGATAGCATGACAAGCTACACAAGTTCAGAAAGTTATGGTTTCTTGAAGCTCACAGTACGGAGGTCTGGCAAATTTTGGGGAAGGTCTATGTTTAACGACAGATTGCTAAAAAGCAGATGATGATGCCAGTATGATAATAAATGGAGAATCTAATGCATGTACCTATAGTTTAACAGACAAGGCACCAGCCCCTCAAGCCAAAGACTGTGGCTTCTAATCCTGTTAGAGGTGTTGGTGTTGGTTTTCGTTTCAAAGATTTAAACTGTGGACATATGCCTAAAATTAAAATACAGATGCAGCTATAAACAGTGCTGTAATAACTTCAAATTAGGCTTTTAAGAATTTGTCTCAGGCAAACAAACAGAAACAAGTTCTTTAATAGATTGAAAATGTTAGTAATAATCATAAAATAGGCTGAACATTGACAATGATATTGAAACTATTTACTTATTCTGACATAGAACCATGTGGTATAGGGATAAGATGACTGTGTATCTATCTATCTATCTATCTATCTATCTATCTATCTATATATATATATATGATAATACCCTATATCAAATTATGAATTATATATAGTATGACATAAGGTATATAACAATCATAGCTGAAAGGGAGGTGGTATTTGATCAATGCTGCTCAGGTGCCATGTTGAAATAAGTGTTTTGTTTTTAAATCCCTAAAACGGTTACATGATAAAACAACTCATGATCCCAAGAGGAGAAAATTTACACATAGTACCATGATATCAAAGTATATGTAAAACATTAAGAAAAAACACTGAAAAAAATTACATAGATTGCAGATACTTAGAAATAAGAGAGTTAATTGACGAAAAAAAAATTATGGACAAGTTTTTTAACGTGTTTTGTTTTTAAAGCTGTAAAGCTTTCTAGACTATATAAACATATATCATTAAGAAATGGATGTATAATCTGACAGAAATAATTATAAATTGCATTATATTATTTTGAAACTTTTTTTGCCATGATCTCCCATTATTATGGGGTGAACGTATCAGATGAAAGTGAAAGACAATGCAAATAGAATAAACTATTATAATTAAAGTAATTCATGATTATTTCTAAAGGATCATATATCAAATTCTTGATTATATAATAGTTTCTTTTTATGTGGACAATTATAATTTTAAGAAATGGATTCACCATGTAATAACAGAAGATCCCTCCAATAGAGTTTCAAAATAATATAACGCTATTTACAATTATCTCTATCAGATCATATATCCATTTCTTGATAATATAATTGTCTATATTGAAAGAAACAAATAGAGCAGACATAGACAGTGAATGAACAAAAAGAGAATTTGCATTCCTGTTAGCTTTTTTAGCTAAATGGTAAGAGCAACGCTATGTTGAAGCAGCTACTTAATTGGTCACAGGTTCGATTCCTGCAGCAGTCCCATCTTTTTAATCTCTATGTAATGATAGAAGATGATTTAAAATAGAGTTTCAAGATAATATAACACAATATATATATATATATATATATACAGTAGAATGTGGATTCGCTACACAAACTACCTCATGTTTCTGTCCTCTCCGGGGCTCTTGACTTTCATAATATGAAGTTGAATGTATCGAGCACTTGATGAAATAAATCCATCACATATCAGAAGTTGCTTTATACTATTAATGTATTATTACATCATGCTATCCTGCTAGCCTGATCTGTACCATATGTATAATATATGTATGTATATATATGTATATATATGTATATATATATATATATATATATATATATATATATATATATATATATATATATATATTTATATACATTTTTTGTGCGTAATACTTTTTAATGAGCGCAGACACACTACATTCTGATCTCTGATACTAGTCAGAGGAAGCTGGAAGCGACACTTTGATTCTAAACAGAGCCCAAAGATACTCTGATCCTAGGTAGAAGTGTCAACCGATGCGTAAATAATCCCATCATTTTTTACAGGTACTATTCAAGTACGTGTAATGATATGTGCCGAGTCAAGTGAGGGATAAACACATAAAAAATGCCTTGCAAGATCAGCATCTAATCTACCAAGTTTCCTGCGTTTCGAGGGAGACTCCTGCATTTTGAAGTCAAATTCCCCCCACCCCTGCATGTTATGAATTCGAATGAATCTCACGCTTTGAAAAAAATATACCTACAAAAATTTTTTCCCATTTATTTAAAGTCCTATCAAGTCAACTGCTCTTTGTAGTTCGTAGTTATCTCAAGATGGGTTTACAATACACTGAAATACTTCGAGCTTCTAGAATTGAAATTCTTTTTCACAATCCCAACCACATTAGAGTATTTTTTAGGAAATCTCTCTTCTGGGAATTTCTAAACCTTAACAGGTCTGCAGTATATTGATTATGTCACAGTAACAGGTGAACTTGGCCTTGGAATTAGTAAAGATGTTCTTATTCTGTGATGATGGTTTCTGATTTTTATATTGGCTAAAGAAGTAGTTATCTAATTACTTCCCCACTTGTTTTTTAAAGTGTGGCCATCATACATAAGTGTAGGCAGCACCTGCTTTATAATACCTGATGTTCCGAAGCAGTCACCCACCTGAGTACTGATTAGGCTTGACGCTGCTTGACAAAAGAAGCATAAAGCTAACGGGAACATGAATATTCAAATAGAAAATAGATTTTCTCAGAAACCGCCTTCTCTTGTAGAGTTTAGGTAACAAAGTATGAGTGTTTGTGAGTGTGTGTGTATGTATGTGTGTGTGTGTGTGTGCGTGCGAGGGAGCTGCTGATTACAATCATAGAATTGCAAATAATGTTATCAAACAATAATTATTAGCAAAATTATTTGGTCCAAAACACTTCTTTTGAAGTGATCAAAATGAACGGCTTCTTTTGTTGTTGTTGTTGTTGTAGAAGTAGAAGAGGTAGTAGTAGTAGTAGTAGTAGCTGTAGTAGCAGCAGTAGTAGTAATAGCAGCTGTAGTAGTAGGAATAGTAGTATCATCATTAATAGAAGCATACACTTTAAACTTTCCTTGATAATCATAGGAGTAATATTCTTCGAAACTTCTAGATTCAGATAAATCATCCTACCCCGAAATATCACTTTGTTTAAACAAGGAAACCCAACTTCATCCTTGTGAACTAAAAAGTGAAATATTTTCAAATCAGTGCCATTTCCCGTGGACCCCAGGGTGAAACTATAAAGCTCCCAGAGAGCGTATACCTCTGCCAATGTTGTACACAAGCTGAAGAACTGAATGAAAATTCTGAAAAAATTGAAAATTAGGGAGAGAATTTTAAAATTGGATTACTTCCTTAAAATTTAAATCTTGCCTTTTTATTACCTGTTTGTTTTAACCTCTTTTCCTGGAGAATAAATTAAAAATATCTCTCCATCAAAAGAAATTTTCTGGATTTGTACACAAATTTGATCAATACTTCCGTAGCTTATTGCCTGTCCTTCCACAAAGTTTTGTTAAAATTCATTGAGAACTTTAGGAGATACTGAGTGGATAAAGAGATGGACAGACAGACACAATTGAATGCATATACCTCCTCCAATTTTATTGGCAGAGGTGAATAAAGGAAAATGAAGAAATAGAGCAAACATTTACCTTACCTTGCTTGGAGAGAGCAAAAGTTTCAAAACATTAAATTAAGGTCATACTCATAATTATTAGAGTACTGGGAACACAAAAGATTCGAGGAGTTGGAAATCTAATTGAGAATAGAACAGTTTGTATCAAGGCACTGTCTAAGTTGATGGGAATACTGGAGAAAACGCTGCAGATTTGAGGAGATTTGCTGTCACTCAGTCTCTAGTGATAACCACATAAGTAAACAATAAACAACTGAGTGAAATATAATATGCATAAAACATGATATGAAATAATATTTGATAATAATAATGATAATACTGTTGCTCAAGAATTATAATTGGTAGTCAAAGAAAAATACCCTTAAAGCAATTTTCAGCTTGCATAATTACTATTTTTAAGCTGAAAATTACTTGCTGCTACCTGTTTATTTTTCTACTTTCTTGGAAACACCTACTTTTTTTCATAATGAAAACCATAGACTAACCTAACAGCAAATATACACAGACTGTACTTCACTTACCAGGCACCCTATGGTCCCGCAACTCCCATGATCTGGCTTGTTTGGGATCTGCTGTCATTTTTTTGTGGATCTACAATGAGGATTCTTTAATTTGGTTTCAAACTGTTATGTGAACTGGAGTTCAGTGGTTCGTAAATTAATTCATTAAACAGAAGGTGCAAAAACCTACACGCAGTTCGAAAACAAATTGGAGAGCTCTTAATTCGACAACTTTTGTTGTATATTTTTGCACAAAATTAAATATCTATTTATCAATAATTTCTTCTGAATCTTATGGATTATTTTCTATTGCAACCGATAAAGAAGCAACAACAAACAAGAATAATTTTCGCTTATTATAATATAACTCATATATAAATAATATCAAAAATATGTCATTCTATTTTCCACACCATTAGAAAAATCATTAAAAATATATACCACCATAAATATAGTAGTATGAAAATAAAATTTCTGCTTACCTGAAATCTCAGCAGTCTAGCCATGGCCAGGTACCTTGGTTACCTGATTAAGTAGGGGCAACAGAACACATCAAAACATACATCATAATGCATATTTTTCTCTCTCTCTCCCTTTTGATATATATATATATATTTTTTTTTTAAAGTGATGTAGATTTTCATGCTTACCTGTTATCTTCAGTCATTGATGTTTTGGGATCTGTTTTAGATGACATGTATAATTATGGTCAAAGGATCTCTGGTACAAAATGGCTCGACCTGGTAGGTTGACTATAGTGTAATGCGATAGCATTTACATAGTTTTTATTTATGAGAGGATTTTCCAGTGACTCGTCTAAAAATAGAAATTAGTAATGACTATTAATAGAAATACAAAAAACCTGTTTTGGCCACAGATCTATGAACAACCCCTAACCTCAATTCATTAACCGCGGCAGGTAGCAAAATAAAATCTCTGGCTCACAGGGAGAACTGAGTTACTATCAATCTTAATAGAAAGAAAAATTATGATGAGTTGGCCATAGAACTACAATAACTGGGATTTATGTCATTCACAGTAAATGGGCTAAACAGCCTGTCTACCAAATTTACACAATATGATTCCGTTATATCAAAACTACCGGTTCTGTATGTTGATTGGGGAAAGTGATTTTAAATCCTGATCACAGCAACTGATTTTATTTGTTTGTTGATCTCTCTGAAAGAGGCATAAATCCAATTCTCCCTGTCTCACTGGCATGACAAGTAGAGGCCATTGTTAAGTATTGGAGAATGTTTGAATACAGGCTTATCTTGAACCAGCTACTTCAGTTTCAAACCTATGCTCTTAAAACCATGCTTTACTTAAATAAGTGTTTGAAAATTGTTATCATTACTTCTGCTTGAAGGTATTTGTTCAGTTTATATATAGTATATTCTGGACTGTAAGACAAATGGTTTACAAGGGTATTTAGAGGATCATTGCTCACTGTAACTCATCCAAGCCCCAGAACCGTCGATATTGAGCTTCAGTAGACAGGCCCCTAGTTATAGTATCAGTGCATTGGATGCATGTCATACTTGCATATTTTAAGAAAAATTTCAATATCAGTTTTATATATCAACCAGCATATACAGCACTGACAGAATCATCCAGTAATTCCGGATCTTTGAATTAGAACTTAGAGAACTACTGTACCCATGTTGTCAAAGATGACAAGTTTTTTTTTTAAAAAATCCCTTTTTTTTTTCAATGCTACTCATTTAGGCTGTTGACTGCTTGATGTATTGTCCCTTTCCTCCAAGATATACAATGACTGACATACTTGATGTTTAAAATTTCACTACCATCAGTGTACTCTTGGCCTATTGGCAAGTCATCAGGCTGCTAAGGTTCACGCCAGAGTTTGAATCGTAGCAATTCCACTCAATTTTATACACCCCCGCTTCCATCAGCATGACAGAAAATACACAAACAGATAAATCATCAATTGAATATACAAATAAAAAAAAAACAAAGCGGTAATCATATGTGTTTTGATGCACCAGTAATAATCCTACCAGTAAGAATTTGTACAAGATTTTTTAATTCAAGTATTTGTTTCTGTATCATTGAAAAATTCCTAATTATATAAAACCTACAACTCTTACCTCTATGAAGCATTTTACTTTTTCTTACATTTTGAACTACTTCGCCCTCTGTTGTTCAGCCTAGATACTAAACAAAATGGTGGCACAGAATGTAAACCTCCTTACTCCTAGAAAAATGAAAATGAAGAGGTGGTATTGATAATGATCCACCACACAGATACCAAAAATTCAAGAGAATGAAATTTATCTACCAGCCTATGGTTCAAAGAGTTGATATAATGAATATTTCAAAGTTTAAAACTATACTATGATTGTATTATTTCATTATTGAAAGTGTTTTGATAAATGATAATAACACTAATAGTCACATGACCTAAATAGACCAACTGACTAATACAAACATTTGAGTAACTATTTTCTTCCACTCACAGGTGAAAAAGAACAACGTAAAAAGAGAAAAATGAAAAACAAAGAAGAAGAGGAAGACATGATTTATGGAATGTTAAAGTAAGATGACATGGTAGCCAAGTAGGAAATTGTTCTCTACGTAGCGTGTTGGGGATATATCAGGTTTAGTGACAATCGTGCAGTCGGTGCTAAGTTTTAGCAATTTGGCATGATATTAGATAAGACCGAATCATTTTAAAAAATCACTGCGAGCAAGTTGTTGTCAACCTGTGGTGGCCCGTGCCTGGCAACAACAGAATAGTTTGTTATTTTATCCACTGATGAAGAAGCCAACTCTCCCATAATAACACTCATTCTAATGGAAGTATTTAATGATGCGCAATGTAAAGGCACATTTGTTTTGTATTCTTACAAGACCATAGTCAGAGATTAGTCAGCAGCAACAGCACATGAAGATTTACATCCAATATTTTAAAAGCCAAATTTAGTAATCATTTGTAAATCCTTAAAATAATGCCACTGTTTTTTATTGTACTTTTTGGTTTCTCATTAATATACTTTGAATAAATCCATCAGTTATAACGGCAATTTAAATATAACTCAAATCCTCAAGCATATTGTAATAATCGGAGTCTGCTTTGTTGATTATTCCTGTTGATTCCTTGTGGAGCATAGGGCCTTAACTACTCTACTGTAATCTCGGTAGCATATTGGTTTTACAGGATAGTCTTACTAGCCCCACGTCCAACCCTCTTCTTTTACCCAGGCTTAAGACTGGCTATGGCAACTACCAAGCACTAGGTTTTTCTCTATCACAGAAATATTTTCTACAATGGACTGCCTTACAGGGCTGATGGGTTCTAAGTGCCTATTTACCCATAACTTGGAGAAGAAGTTGGTTCATGCCTTTCTCAAGATCATTAGTGCTAAGTGAACATAAACAGCCTTGGACAAAACTTGAACTCAGTCTGCCGATTTCTTTTTTCAAGCCAGTGACGATAATGACACTCTGTTCATTCCATGTTTATTTGGAAACTCAAAGGTATTGATTATTAAAGATATACTGTATCATCAATATACTCTCCTTTGTTATTGATAAACTTATTCCATCTTTCAACAAGTTTTTCGATTCTCGATTCGTGATATTCCTGTGATTTTGACCTGAAATTAACTGATTTTGAAACCAACTGAATCTTTATTCATTAAAATGGTTCAGCAAACTCTGAAACAAATAATAGTTGGACCAGGGTCCGGTGAGTATACTGGATGAATCATTTTTTTCCCTGGCTGAATGCTCTTTGAGATCTTTTTGGTCACTCAAGCGATATGGGGATGTGCATCATCCTAGTGAAGAATGACCTCTTTTTTGTTCACTAAAGATGGGAATTTTCTATCCAAAGCTGTTTTTAAACACTGGAATTGTTGGCAGTGTACTTCAGTTGTGACTGTTCATTGTTTAAAAATTTGTAATGGCTGTTTCTTTGCTTATCCTATCCAAACACTTGTCAAGATCTTTGTTGGATGAAGGTTGCTTGGCTGAGGCACAAGTATATCATCATGACTGAGTCACTGATGACAGCGCTTAACATTGTAAGAAAGGATCCATTTCTCATTCTCCTCAGCAAATCTACCCCAAAAAGCACCTGGAGCTGTCAAGAATGTAGTGACTCACAACAATCAGCACGTTGCTGGTGTTCTCCTTCACACTGTTCATGTGGGTCCCCTCTTCCAAGATTCTTCAAATTGCGACAAGGTGTCATATGCCCAACATTGAATTTGCTTCGTTTCCTGATGGTAACTGCAGGATATGGATGACATTTCAGCTATTTTGTTGAAACATTATCGACCAAAAAAAAGAAAAAATTAGACAGAACTTTCATTACAACCTCTGTTTAATATATATATATATATATATATATATATATATATATATATATATATATATATATATATATATATTATTTAAGTGAGACAACTCGTTCATTGTAAGCTTATGCAATGCTCTTCCATAGGAATAGAGCACTTTGGTGGATGGGGAATATAATCTAAATAAATATGTTGCTTAAATTCAGCCTTACAGACCATCCAGTTCCCTAGTGCAGAGGTAGGATACCAGCCTCTGGGTCTGCAGCGAAGGTTTCAATCCTGCCTCGTGGTATTGGATGGGATAATGGATAGTCTATAGCCACGCTGAAGAGTTGTAATACAACGAAATAGCTGTCAGTGGATGACACAATAATATATATATATATATATATATATATATATGGTGGTAGTTTGGTGGAGACTAATGGTTATATTTTAACATGTTCCCATTAACAAAGGTTTCTAATTGAACAATCATAGCTATCAAAGATGGCAAAGGGTTCTATCTTTCTTTATAGGGATGCATGTGTTTTATTTTATTTGTGTGTGTGTTCCAGTGCTCCTGGCCATCCTGTTTTGTCAACAAACTTGAAAATTGGCATCACTACTCAACTACACCCATTCTAAAAAAGGTTTTCATTATTTGGGGTGGGGGGAGAAGCTTTTTTGACCTTTTTTTTTTTACTTTATTTTGACGGCTTCATAAATAACATCTTCAGTCTCCAGAATCTAGATATTTCTAGATGCTTTTTTTATTTTTTAACGCTATATTTTATTTTTTCACAGGAGAACACCAGTGATGTCATAAATAGAATTCATTCTGACCATATTTACTCTTTAATGTAATTTTTCTTTTACACGACTTCAAATTTTGACTCCACAGTTGTTCAATTATTGATTGTGATGGTGTGTTGACAATTGATCTACTTCACCTGTTAAGTGCCAAACAACACTTTGAAATTTGCGCTGGGTCATCATTTTGTCCTCCATTCTTGGGATAAACTCATACTTTCCAGAGATAATTTTTCGTCTCGGGGAAATCCTAATTGTTCTATTCTTGGCCTATATCTACTTCTGCTAACTTCTCCATGTTAGCACCGAAGGTGTCACGGTTGGTTGGTCACTTAGTGTCCAAAAGTGTCCATGCTCATTTTTTTCCCGAAAATTCAGACTTTTCTAGTGATCACTGCCCCAACTTTGAACCTGATATACACAAAGGCAAATTTTCTGCTTTTCCTATTACATCCCACTGGCTTTACCATTACACCATCCCTTACCTGCTTAGCTTTGGTAATTTTCTTTACTAAGAGACTAAATATTCCAGACATTAAGGAATAAAAATGATGATTTAGCACCCAAATTTGCCATTTTCTGTCAACTAAAACTGTTATGGGAGGTTTCTCTAGTTTTTAAGTGAGTCTGGCTATGTATCACACATAAAGGCCACATCAATGGAACTTCTGGGTTGAAAATTTACTCTTTATGTTTAGAAAAAACTTTTCATCAAGGGTTCAATCATGTGAGTTTTTGCTATATTGGTCGCTCAGTTGGTGTCCGAAAGTGTTCATGCTCATTTTTTTCGAAAATTCGGACTTTTTTTAGTGATCACTGCCTAGCTAAAGGTGAGATAAATAACTTATTCATTGATCATCCCTTTTTCCAATTTTTTTCCGATTGATTTCCGACACGGCATTCTGCTGGAAGATGCTTGTCACTTGGCAGTTTCTAGACCTGTCCATCTAAAACCAGTTCCGTTAATTTCACTATTTTATCTATGTGCTTATCAGGCAAGTGTTGACAGCAGAATAGAACTAATCTTACTATATATGGATGATATTTACATGTAGCATTTCCAAAGCAAACAAACTGAGAAGCAGCAGGTGACCCCCCGCAACGCCCCTTGCACTAATATAGCAACCATCAACACATCTAATGTACAAGTTGTAAAGGGGAGAGGCAGAGTGATTATTTTATTGTAAAATAAAACTTGGTGTTATTGCCCAGTTCAGTTAGAAAAAAAAAAAAAATTAATTTTGTGGCACTGGAAATCATAGATCACTTGGACTCAAAACAGATTCTGGATAGATTGAATGTATACTATTGGCTACAAATATCTAATAATGTTTATTAATTCACTGACGGTACCTGTAATTTTTGTTGGGTCTCATGTAGGACCATTTATAAAATGAAGTGCTGACTTGTGTTTGTTTCTTTGTTTTGGTCAGTAACTCCCGCTATCTATCACTGATGAAAAATGCACAAGGTAAAATTAATTGAATGTATTACTATCAAAAATTGAGAATAATCATCTATATGTTTAATAAGTCTCAAATTTTCTTTGTATTAATTTCTGAGGAAGTATCAAATTTGATGCTCTTCAAAATAACGGTTTTCATCCACATAGTTCATATATTTCAAGTTACCCCCCCCCCCCAAAAAAAACTGTGGGATTTCCAGAGTTTGCACTAGTATATATACATAGTGAGTGCGTACATGAATTGGTGCTTAACATGCTTGTTTGGTTTGTTGGTTGGTTTTACATGATATACATTTACAGATATTCAACTGCTTATTCAAGAGGAACTTCAGTTTTCTCTAACCCACTCCCTGGTATCAAGAGAATCGGTTTCCTGTACTTTTTGATGTAGGGACAATCCTAACTTGGACAGAGACATTATATTTGGGGCAAAGGGTTTCTATTGAATTTTTATTTAATCAAGCTTTGTTGGACATATGCCATCCCAAAGTAAGTGTTAAAACATGTTGAGTGATGAATCTTACCTAGCCACGCTGGCCCATGGCATGTAGGAAGGTAGGGGGAGGAGATGGATGTATGTCTTTCTCAAGAGCATTAGATTGAAGTGGACACACACAATGTCTCAGCCGGAGTCTGAACTTGGCTTGCTGATTCCTATCTCGATGCCATTAATCAATTAACCACTCATAGCTCCTACTGTTACATAGTTGTTCACAATGCAAAACTTTGGAATCCCAAGATACAAAAACGTGATTTGATTGCTTGTCTACTTTTGTTAAAAAACACCAATCTTTTTCGGGGGGGGGGGGGGATTAACAAATGGTTGTAATGCCATTGATGAATATTTCTAGTGTGATCTGGCTCAAACAGATGTTTGCATTTTTCAAAATAAAAAAAAATGAATGATGCTATTCACGTTACGTACATTGACATTCAAGAGGATATAATTATTATATATGACTGCACATTGAATCAGGATTTAAGTTGCATGGGTCAGTTTCGAGTTTAGCAGAAAATAGTTAGTGCAGGTTTTTATCAGAAATGGCTTCATAAATACCTTACCTAACCATTCTCGTTGAAAATATGAATTTTTAATAATCCAAAAACATGTTTTAATGAGCTTTTCAGAGATAGTATCACTAGAAATTGTCATTGTTCATGTACTTTCAACATCTATTTTCTCAAAACTTTATTTTGAAAATTTCCCATATACCTGAAACTAATTGTTCTAAATATTCGCAACCATATAAGCTATCAAGATGAGGTTAGTACCTTAATGAAGCTTATGGTGTGTAGAATATGAATCCAGTCTCATCCAAAAATCACCCTGAAAATTACTTGGTCCCGATTCAATGTACAGGGTCACATGTTTTTACTGTTAGGGAATTCCTCCCTAAGGAGCCAATTGCCTCCTCTTTAAGGACCACTGATTTAAAAAAAAAAAAAAAAATGAATAATTTCATGGTTGGTTGCCGAGTTTTAGATTTTATCAAAAATGGATTCATAAGTACCTCATCTAACCATTGCCATCGAGAATATGAATGTTTAATAATCCAAACCATTTTTATAATAAGTTTTTCTGAGACTGCACCACTAGAAATATCATTGCTAATATACTTTGGTTAAAAGATTTCCCTGGGCACCTGAAACTCTGTTTCATGCCTTTGCAACCATATAAGCTATTAAGATGGGATGAGTATCAAAATGAAGTTTATGATGTGCAGAATATGAATCATTTAAAATCTCTATATTGAGCTCAATACCTGATCTAACATGCAGGGTTATGTATATATTGTCAGTGCATGTATAAATCTAGAAGATCTTTTAAATATTGAACTGTATAATATTTTGTCATGTTGTAAATGGTCAGTTCAAAAACCGAGCAATTCATCTATCTCTTGTGCCACTTGAACGTGACATACATTCTTCCCTATAAACTCCACTTAGCATATGAAGAGATTTGGTAGCCATTTTGCTCAATTTCATCAAAAAAATTCAAATCAACATGTTTGATTTTCAGAACTAACCATTTTTATGACCAGTCAAAAAACATGTCTACTCAAAACTACACATAACAGCAAACTATAGATGCAAGCAGATTGAAACTTTCAAGGTTGTTTAAGCTTGCCCAAAGGTTAATGTACACCACATAGTTTGCAACTGTGCTGAGTCGTGCTATTTAATAGTGACAAAATATATCTAATAAATGATCAATTAAGCGATGACCATCATTTTTCTCAAGGTACCATATAGCTAAAGATTTGAATAGAATATCAGGAGTCGTCGTTCTGTGAGAGTATTCAGATGCAGTATAATATAAGAGCATAAGGTAAATAATACTCTGAGTATAGCAATAATGTATTGACAGGAGGAAAAGATTAAAAAATAAAAATAAATGGAAGAAAAGAAAGATATATATATAAAAAAAAAAAGCAACTGATTTATAATTAAATCTTTTTCCTCTCATTTATTCAGATAAAAATTATATTTTCACTGTCCTCTGGCCACCTAGTGGGCAATTAAGTGGGTATATTCAATTGTAAATATGTTTCATCTAAAGAATGCTTTTTATGTTTCTTCTTTTTCTTCTTGTGAGATGAAGAAGCGGATTGTTCTAGAACTGAATCTACAGAGTTCAAATGACAGATTTCCATTTCCATTTCCATAGATCCAATACCACTGTCTTTCCTTGACAATTCATCAGCAGTGTCCATAGAAAGGCCATTCATAACTGGAATAGCATCTTCTGACAGCTTCCTTTTCTTACTCTTCTTTTTTGAAGAGGAGTCCATGTTGGCTGTTTGGCTGGCACTATCATCACAGCAATTGATGGCCATCTTGTAATGATCATCTTCAATTTTCGTTTCTTCCTTTTCTTTCTCTCTTTTGTGTTTCTTTTTCTTCTTTTTAGATGACTCCGTGTTTGGTGTTTGGCTGGCACTATCATCCAAGATGTTGACGGCCATCTTGTCAAGATCATCATCTATTTTCTCTTCTTTTTCCGGCTCTTTCTCATCTTTGTGCTTCTTTTTCTTCTTTGAAGAGTTGGGTGCTTGGCTAGCACTATCATCCAAAATGCCGAGGGCCGTGCTGTTATGACGATCATTTTCAATTTTCTTCTCTTCTTCCTCCTCTCTCTCACTTCTATGTTTCTTTTTCTTCTTCTTCTTCTTACCAGACACTGTCAGAGATTCATCATGATCATCAGGGTAAGAAGATTCAGGAATTGCCAGACCTGAAAAAGATAAACAGAATTATGACATGAATATATATATATATATATGTATATATTATACAAATAAAATGTTACCAAACATTGAGCAATGACAAGCAAACTAATTTACCAGACTATTGTTAGTATAGTCAATGTGAACCTTATTGTGTTTCCAGAAGTTCTGTTCAGCACCAGATGTCTATTTGAAAGGAACTAAAATCTGTAGTCCCATTGTTTTCTGATTAACTATAATCCACTCATACATATATATATATATATATATATATATATACACACATAATACACATGGTATAGATCAGACTAGTAGTATAACATAATATAATAATATATTAATAATACAAAGCCACATCTGATATGTAATGGATTTATTTCATAGTGTGTGCTCGATACATACAACTTTTTACTATTGGAGTTAAGTTGTTTTAGTGTAGAGCTGGGAATAAATAGTAGAAAGTAGATTCGCTACACAAACTAGCTCATGTGTCTGCCCTTTCCGGGCCTCATGGCCTGAAGAGGGCAGAAACATGAGCTAGTTTGTGTAGTGAATCCACATTCTACTATATATATATATAAAATGACATGATTTTTTTTTAATGTTATCTATGGATAGATTAATATTTTCGAATATTCCCATTTTTAAACATCATTTTAAAAAATAAAACATAAAATTTCCATACAACTCTTTCAAACAACATTTTAACTTAGTACCTAGAAAAAAAAATAAATAAAAATAAAATAAAAAACAAGGTTGGAACAAAAGCCAATTGGAGCTATGATTCCATAACATGGTAGAAACAATTTGCCAAAAAATAACTTACACACGGATACAATGCTTCAGCAGTCAGTAACACTTTAGCCACTATGTCTCCCGTGACTCTTTGACATGAACAGACAAACAAACCAACAAATTTTGTGAGACTAGTATTATATATATATATATATATATATATATATATATATATATATATATATATATGTGTGTGCATAAATATATGTGTGTCTCATACATATGTAAGCCTCACACAGTGCCGACAATATCACAAACCGAGTCTTATTTTCCTTTTTCCACCTTGTACACACAAATATTAGGTTACTAAATCATCAACTGGTGATGATACAATCAATAGTTTGCAACACCAGTATAATGATCATTAGCCTACAAGCAGGAGCTCTAAATAAGAAAAATGTTCAATACAATTCTATACTAGGAAAGCAGTCTCAAACCTTTCTTCTGCATTAATACCCTTCTATGATTGTTGCTTCAGTGTAGAGACGTATTATGTTACACTTTTGACAAGGCCCATACGAAAAACAAAACCAATTGAACACAGCGGTAAGTATCACGTTTCTTTCCCTCCTAATGACAGTCATTGCCGTCCACTGTTGTTATTCTATAAAGTCTACTGGCTTTGGCACATGTGCCACTTGAGATAAGCAAGTCCAATGACAACATTTATGAAGCATCCTGTTCCTTATACATAAAAGCAGAACCATTAAACAAAACAAATCAACGACTGAAAAACTGCAACCATCAAAGATGGTGAAGGGTTCTATCCTTTTTTTTTATAGGTGTGCATGTGTTTGTTTGTTCGTGTGTGTGTATGTGTGTGTGTGTGTGTGTGTGTATGTGTTCCAGTACTCCTGGCCAGACCATTTTGTCTACAGAAATTGGCATCAGTATTCCACTACACGCCTTCCAAAAATGCTTTTTTTGATTTTCGGAAAAAAAAAAAAAAAGCTTCTTTTCGAAACTATTCTTCAGCCTCATTTTCACAGGTTTATCAATACCTAGATTTTCCAGAATCCAAACGTTTATAGAGTTCGTTTTTTTTCTAACTCTATTTTACATGTTTCCCACGAGAAAACATCAGTGACGTCATAAATAGAATTTAATCTGACCATATTTATTCTTTGATGGAATTTTTTTTTTTTTTTTACATGAATTCAAAATTATCATTATTACTACTACTACTACTGCTGCTGATGGGGTATGGGTCTGGCTCACCTGGCAAAGCTGTTAGTTGGCTTTTAGATCCATTAACTGCAGATGAGTGAAATTACTGACATTGCAGTTTCATGGCACAGCTGCGAAGAAAAGAAATTTCTATTGATCACACAATGGACCCTTCCACTGAAGTTACGGACAACTTTTTCAGCTTGTTTCTATATTTCTCTATCAAAGATTTTTGTTTACAGGGAAAATAAACTGTTCAGCTTATTTCGCCCAATCATGTATAATCAAAGTTATCACCACACTTTGAACATGGCAACTGAGACTCTACCGCTGGAGTTGATGGGTCAAATAGGTAGCCATGATTTTATTTTTTTTTCTTAAAAAATCTGCTGTCTAAAGCAACCATTTGTGAGATCTCTAATATTTATATGGATTGGCTTGCACGATACTTACTAATTGTTGCTGGGGAAGTTGTTGATCTATGAAACTGATATAACCCGTCAACTGCTGAAGGTAGAAAGTGTGACAGTTATCCATAGCAAGATATAAGCCTTTGTCAATTGCAAAAGAAAATCCCTGACTCGCACATAGAACCAAGTTGCCACCAATCACAGTCAAATGGATATTTTATTGAGTTAGCCGTAGAATTGCATGTCAACTGAAATTAATGTGTCAAGCTCAAATTTAGTAGTAGACACAAAAATCACAAGCATTAAGAAATATTTGACGTTTGAAATAGATTTCAGAATAATTTTTCAGGGACAATTGAATCTCTTTTTGTCCTTGATGTTGCCAACATACACATTTTGGCTAATCCATTCTGCGGTCTTCTTCAGGTGTACAGCAAGGGAAAGAAGAAAGATAGTGAACAGAAAATTCAAAGCCACATAAGCAGCAACACTTGCAATATCAGGTATTCTATTCTTTCAACCATGTGTTTTGCTTGATCAACAACAACAACAAAAATAGAATCACTGATAATACAAGTGTTACTGCTTGTGTGGCTTTAAATTACAGAAGAAAAAGAAAAGGAAGAAAAGGAGGAGAGAAAAGGAAGAAAAAGAGGAGAGAAAAGGAAGAAAAAGAGGAGAGAAAAGGAAGAAAAAGAGGAGAGAAAAGGAAGAAAAAGAGGAGAGAAAAGGAAGAAAAAGAGGAGAGAAAAGGAAGAAAAAGAGGAGAGAAAAGGAAGAAAAAGAGGAGAGAAAAGGAAGAAAAAGAGGAGAGAAAAGGAAGAAAAAGAGGAGAGAAAAGGAAGAAAAAGAGGAGAGAAAAGGAAGAAAAAGAGGAGAGAAAAGGAAGAAAAAGAGGAGAGAAAAGGAAGAAAAAGAGGAGAGAAAAGGAAGAAAAAGAGGAAGGAAAGGAAGAAAAAGAAGAAAGGAAGAAAAAGAAGAAAGGAAGAAAAAGAAGAAAGGAAGAAAAAGAAGAAAGGAAGAAAAAGAAGAAAGGAAGAAAAAGAAGAAAGGAGGAAAAAGAAGAAAGGAGGAAAAAGAAGAAAGGAAGAAGAGAAAAATTCAAAAACTCACCTCCATTATCAATTAATGGGTCCAGGTTCAAATCTTCACTTTTCCTTTTATGTTTCTTCTTTTTGCTTTCTATTGTTAGAGTATCTGACTCATTCAGTATTTCCTCAATGAGAGAATCTTGCAAAGAAGACACATTCAGAAGTTGCTCTGTAAAAATAAATAAGATAATGTTATATTGAAAATAAACATTTTTTTAAAAAGTAATCTAAAATTACATCCAATCCGAATGACTTCGAGCTGTTAAGCCTAAAAAGAAAAACTCATTTAGATTTTTACTTCTACCAATGAAGAGAGCTGTATGTACTCGGCCGTGTATCTTTCTGTCTGTTCACAAGATGTGATGAATTTATTTTGGATTTGGAGATATCCCCCCTCCCCATATATTTATGTATCTATTTTGACTGTCCACATGATATCTCCAAAAGTTCTCAATGAATTTTGATAATTGTAAATTTGTGCAAGGGTGGGCAATAGGCCATCAAAGAAGCGATTAAATTTGGGGGAGGGGATTTCTTACACAATCTCTCCCCCTGACGATGGCAGTGGAAGAGGTATGTGCTTTTTGGGGTTTCTAGTTATAAAATGCTCTCAAAAGACCTTGATACAAATAATGTGATGACATTCATTCAAACGAATGAGACACAAATAGCTTTTCATATCTAACATGATACACAGATTTACACAAACTCGTTTGTTACTAGATGGTCATCACAACCTTTTTTCAACAGGCTTGGCTGATGGCTGCAACTGATAAAAAAAAGACATGGTGGGAGAGGAGAGGGGGAGAAAAAAAAACATTATGTAGTTGAAAACAAGAGTATGATGAGAGAGGGGAGAAAAGTAATCTATACAATATTTTCATGCCATAGCAGTGTAATCTTTCGCCAGTAAAATCACTAAAATGTTTCTCATATTTTGAATGGAAGCTGAAAGGTAGACTTTACAATTTCTGGCCCCTCTAAGTTTTTGTAGTTAGCAGGCACCAAAATCCTATGTTGTACAAATAATTTTCCTGTGACAAGAGTATTTTTGAATTTGACTGAATAATTATTTATAAAAAAAAATCAATAAGCTATCCAGAAGATTTGAAATATTTTGCATGTTGGTTATGAAATATGTGTGTGCAGCTTAGAGTGAACGATATTTATGAGTAGTATCTCTTACTTTGAACTGAACAGTAAAATTGTCAAATAACTCACCTCCATTATCAATCAACAGACTCCGGTTCAAATCTTCACTTTTCCTCTTATGTTTTTTCTTTTTGCTTTCTATTGCTGGGATAACTGGCTCATTCATCATTTCATCAACAATAGAATTTTGCAAAGGCACATTTAAAAGTGGATCTGTAAAACAAAAATAAAGATAAATGAACTACGGTTAAGTTAAATAGAAATAAAACATTTTTTCAAACCAATTTTTAACCAAAGTATTATTTCCTCCTACCTAAATGACTTTGTGCTGTTAATCCCCAAAGTTTAGGAGACACTACTGTATTTAATGGGATTTAAGGAGCCCCCCACCTCCCTGCCTTTCCTTCCCAAAAATGGGTCAGAAGTTAAACGTTATCATCATTGTCCAGCCTAGCCATTGGCCAGAACTCGAGAAGTAGAAGAGAGAAAAAAAAAAAAGAAAAAAAAAGAAAAAAAAAGAAAAAAATACTGTGTGATAAGTGAGAGGAATTCGAGGGAAAAATTTTTCTTTCCTCATCAATATTCCTAGCTGAAATAAGGGGAGGGGCTTACATGCCATTAAATAATATGATCACTCAGACTGCACGCCCATTATAAAAAGTTCACAATACTTCAATTTGTGGTTAATCTATGCTCTATTGGGATTTAGCTATGATAATCCATTTTACAGTATGGGGAATATTATTGGACACTTTTTTTGTTCCAAAATTGACCCATTTCATTTTTAAATGCTATCTAAGCTACAAAAATGTAAACAGTATTACTTGTTATGTATTTTGGATTCTACATTCATTCTAGTATTCTGTAATGAGAACATACATTACTGTTTATATCTTCATAGTTTAAATCAAGTTTAAAAATGAAGTAAGCAAATTTTGAAAAAGTGTACAATAATTTTTACAATACAGTATTATTAGTTTTTACAGCCTAGCATGTTCGTTTTGACATTCAGTCAAGTTTGTGAATATAAACTTTGCTGGGCAGTTTAACCCATCAATTATGGATGATGAAAATTCCTACTATTACACTTTCATGTCTGACAATGAAATTTCCGCTTTTTTGTGATTCATGGAAGTCAGTTCTTTCAAGGCAAATGGGATTTTATCTTGCAATGAATAATCATGACACTTTCCACGATGGGTTATTACACAAGTTCTAAAAGACAGGGACTCAACTCATATAGTGATTGCTGCAACCCCCAGATCATTAGAAAAAAGAAGTTTTGTGTTCAGTCCTTAAGATGGATGTACGATATGACAAAACAAATAGCAAAATATCACTTTACGGGACCCAGATTTTAACCATCTCAAAGTTTATTCTCTCAGGCTTCATTGATACTGATTTATTACACAATCCTTGTTTTGACACAATCAGTGCAGCATAAAATTTGCAATTTCTGTTAAAGAATATTTCTTACATATACATATCAACAACAAATAATTTTATTCATTTACTTTTAATCTATTTTTTTTTTAAATTTTGAAATTGAATAGACTTACCGAACTTTCATTTCCCATGATTTTTAATTTTTATTTTGAAGTATATGTATAGGAAAAAGTTTAGCGAGAGGACCTACTTACTTGATTTAACAACTTTGATTCCCCAAAACTTCTTGAATTAGATTTTTAAAAAATTGTGAAGAATACGGGGATCGTGTAATGAGATAAATGAGTTCTAGTGAAGACTGAAAAAGTAAACTTTCAGATGGCTAAAGGACCCCTCCAAGGCAATATTATGCTGTGCAAAAAAAAAAAAAAAAAAAAAAAAAAAATTCCACAAGGTAAATAAACGGATCTATTTAAAATTTCTTGAAGATCACTGGATGCAAATTGCACGCAAGAAAGACGGGAGAGTAAACTGGCCAAAACTTCATGATGAGAATAAAGATGAGGACGCTAGTCTGAATAAATCATATATAACGCCCTATGGTCAATATTTTTCGTCAGTAAAATTAGTTAAGGGAGGTAACTATCGAATACTAATTATAGAGTAATCTCCCCCTTAATTTTTTTTTTGCAACTGCTTAAAAATCTAGGTTTATTCTGTTTAAACATGAACAAAAGATTGCATTTATATAAGAAAGCCATCGTCAGTCTATTCTAAAATTGCTGAGTTTTATTAAACAAAAACTAATCTCACTACTAGTGGATGAAACAAGGGAGATAACTTGGATATTTCAATAAATGGCACTATTAGAATATTCTTATTGATCAGAGTTTCTACCGTACCCCTGGTTATTTTTCATATCAGTTGTCACTCCACCCTTCAGCTCAACTTTCGCCCCTTTGAGGGAGATTTTGTTCCCCCTTAAATGCTGGGAACTAATCTCTGTGCTCTTTGATAACATGAAGATTAAGTTGAGACAAAAAAAGAAAAAAAAAAAAAAAAATGTATTAGTTGCAGAAGTAAATTTTTCTTGAAATTTTATTCTATTTTATCAGCCTTCAAGGTCCATAGTTGGACACAGGCCCCCTCCAAGCAGGAGTCCACAAAATGTTGGCTGGGGGGAAGGGATGGATTCATGCTCACCAAACTCTTTCTCCATACTGCTAACCACTCTGCCACCTTGTACCTCCTTTCTGTATACTGACCTTGAACTTTTTCCAGAAGGCTTCCATCTATTTCATCTTGGTTTTTCTTCTTTTTCTTCTTCTTCTTCTTTCCACTGACGGGTGTTGGTTCTTCTTCACCAATAGAATTAGGTGGATCCAACTCCCTCAGCTTGGGTGTCTCCCCTGGAGAGGAGGGAAGGATATAAATTAGCATGAAATGAAAAAAAATGAAATAGAACAGAACAGGTCAGGTCACTCACACAATAGGAACAATCATGTGTCCAACGTGTTTTGGCAGCATGCTGCGTTGAGGATGAACAATTAAATAGGATTAAAACTTTAAATCTCGCTTTTTGTTGGATCACTAAAGAGTCTAAATTGGGGAAGAAAAAAATAAAAGAAAAAAAAAGTGTGAACGCTACCAGACATGAATCAAAGGACTAATTCAACATGAAATCATGTCGAAAATTGAACCCCACCCCATATAACTTATTTAGAACTGGGGCGGGGAGAATTTTCAAAATACAAAAATACCCTTTTATTTAGAAGTAATAAGTAGTAGATGTTTAGATTTTCACCCTCAAGTTCCATTGACATGACTTGTGTGAGAAACACATGCATACATAGTAATCCAAACAGAATCACTTAAAAACTGAAGAAACCTATGATGACAGTTTTGGTTGATGGTTTCTCAATGTAATATTTACAAAGTAAGCATTGTGTGAGCGTGTATGTATATATATGTATATATATATATATATATATATATGTAGGTACATCAATGTCACTAGATTAATGAAAAAAACATTTATTTTTACACAACAAACATTAAAAAAAATCTCCTTTCTTGTCAATGCAATGGTAAATATTGATCACATGATTGAACATTATACAGTAAAATATCAGATCAAAATTCAGCCAATAACCATGTCAGGCTATTGATTTATTGACCCATCCTCCTCTCAATACTTATTTTAAAATATTTCAAAATACTGTAAATGCTGGTATATAATATAGACATTTGATTTAAAAAAAAAACAAAAACAACAAAAGACCCCCCCCCCCAAAAAAAAACTATGCAATAATTTCATTGTGTTCTAGGAGTTGGTGTTATTACAAGGGGGCTGTCTACTGATGCTCGATATGTACAGCTACGGGGCTTGGATGAGTTGAAATGCGTGATGGTCCTCCAAATACCCTCATAAACCATTTGTCTTACAGTGTGGCATATTTGGTGAAATTTTGGCAGTATCAAATTTTGTTTGTTTGTTGTACTTTTCTAACAAACATCTCTTGGCCATTATGGACATTGCAATATTTGACAATAATGAATGGATATTTTGATCCATATTTTTGCTAGATTTCTAGAATAGCATGTTTTTTCTCAATTCTGTTGAATTTTTAAAAAGAATTTGTCTTTCAGATAATCATAGATTATTGAAACACATGATAGGAATTTCATCTTTAGGATGCATATAGGCTTTCAACAATTACCTTAAAAAAAAAAAAAAAAAAAAAAAAGAAAGTGCCTAATAGATTCTCAAGTTCAAAAATGAGAGACAGGTGTACAGTAATCATATATGGACCACTATTTCATTTATTACCCCGATTAAATACCAGTCCACGTCCTATCACTTCGCTGACATTGACATGTACAAATAAACATTCATGTAATATTTAAGAAAAAAGGAAAAAAATTTTTAAAAATCACTAAAACTGATATATTGTTTAAGGGGTAACTTGAGAAGAGTTCACCCAACAACACTTTAATGACATCAGGTGAGATTGAATGATCAGTGCCTTAAATCAATATACAGTAGACTCCCTTTATTACAGCAACCCCGGAGATTTAAGAGAAAAAATAAATTTGCTGTTAAATGGATGAATAATATAAGAAGTGTATTATTAATGAGAAATTTGATAGACAAAAATGACCATTAATAAGAATTTCACAGTCTAATGCCCAATATACGAGTTACAGGTCTGCAAATAAAATGGGTGGAACTAGAGACAATAGTCTCGTGAGAATAAAACAAACATGTAGGTGTTATCAAATAGTTCTGTTATATTCAGAGTTCACTGTATATGTTTTCATGCTTAATGAAAACCAATCATGAAACAAATTAACTCATTGCGAGTAGATTAAAGAGCATAGAGCACAAAATCATTTATTTTCTGAACAGATGATTGCAAAATAATTGGTTGGAACTCACCTAGAGTCTGGAGTGGCAATATGGTAAAACTATCATCCGTCATATCTACATATATTCCACCAAGATCTTTTTCCTTTTTGTGTTTCTTTCTCTTTTTCTTCACAGGGGGATCCTCATGGTCAACCTGGCTCACTTGAGAGGCGTCAAGATCAGGCATTGAAAACGATACTGGAATGTAAGTAATAATCAGATGTGACAATGAAAATTTGATTTATAACAAAACAGCATCACATGGCATTGCTAAATATAAAATATTTTTTGTGATTATCACTATTACAGTAATCACTCCTTATAACCGGGGTGATGGGGTCCAAGAAAGACAACAGCATTATAATTGAACAGTGGATAACCATACGTCAATTACAAGTTCATTGGTAAATGAAGGTATTGTTTTTATTCCAAAATTAGATAAATTATCTGTAAAACATCATGCAAATATATGTAATTGCGAATTGAAGAAATTTGATATTTTAGTCATGTTAAAGTCTTTTGATTAAATTCTTTTTTTATTCACTTTTTTGTAGATGAGTGGGCCACAATACGTTTGAGTAAAAAATGTTGGGGTCAACCAATCAACTGCCTTATGTTGTGGACCACACTATACCTGAGGACGTCTGTATAATTATCACACATGTAGTGTTAGTTTTGGCAAAAAGCCACATTGAAATCCAAGTAAATCAAAATTGTTGTAACAAAAAATTTTTTTTTCTCTCAAGTCAGATGGCATTAAAATGTTACAAAAAACTTTTGAAAAAAAAAAATGAAAAGGGTTGGTTTCAATACAACCCAATGAAAAATTCAAATGAAATGTTGACTGAATTATAAGGAATTAGAAAAAAAAAAAAAAAAAAAAAAAAAAATCCAAATGTTCTTACAAGATTCTGATCTTTTTCGTTTCTTCGACTTTTCTTTGACAATCTGAGCGCTAGAAATTCTCGGTGGTGAACCTGAAAAATAATGATCAAATCAATGCCAGTCAAGAACAATATATCACAATCGCTCTTACAAAAAGAAAAGAAGATTGAGGGAATCCTCAATCCTATTTCAATACAGAAATTAGAGTTGGTGTAACAAAAAAAAATTTACATACGGGATCCATAAGGTATATATCGTTGCTTGAGATTTGACGGAATTTGATATGGTTTTTCTCGAGGGAGCGCTGGATAGTCACACTTGGGTATCTTGACTGATTGAACAATATCCACGTATCCTTTGAATGAAGGACCTGGAGGAGGGAAAACGGAATTTTTACAATGTCTCGTATCTCATAAAAAAAAATAAAAATGGGTTGATACATTTTAGAACTTTATTTGTCATGTATATACAAGGTGCTACTGAAGACTTCCTGGAATTTGACCTGAATAATCAATCATTTCATATGCCAGGCTACCTAGCATTTCCCTATGTCTCAACAGATATTTTACACATCTCTCAGAATCACTCACCAGAAAATAAAGAACCTCATTTTCTACCATTCTTTTCTTTAAGGGAAACAATTTCATGCCTAAAGTTCCCTGAACTTTCAAATAGCACTTTGTATATTGAGAATCTTCAAATATCCTCTTAATTCAATAAAATTTTATTCTGTTGGTTATGGAAGAGAGAGAGAGATGAATGAATGAATTTTCATGTGTAATAATAATAATGTGTACACTGCCTCTAACATTTTCCGATATTCAAACTACAGATGCAGCCACCATTCAGAAGATGAGGTTGAGGGTTAGAACCATTACGTCATATCAAGTGATCATTTTGCCAGGAGCCATTTTGAAAAACATTACAACCATTCACTGGTGGGGGTGAACTAACAGAAAAGTTTACAAAAATATGCATAAAAGAAAAGAATCTTGCAAGACAATTTTTAACAGGTGGTCTACATTTGTAGTGGACCGTTTACAAAAACGCGAATGTGTGGAGATTCAACATGTGTGCATGGGTGCTCAACATATGTGTTGGTGCTCATGCAAATTGGCCCAACCTAGACAAAAACGATGGAGTTATAAAAAGCAGGATGAGATAGATGACATCTCTCTTGAGTACACAGTTTACAGAAAAATTCTTTTAGAAGACAAAAGAAAAAAAAAAACACTGCAAAAGAATAAGGAGTAATTTGCATCTAAAGAAAACACCAATTGTCAAGAGACAACTTTAATGTCACCGAAAATTCAAGTCTTATGTTCGAATATTCAAAACAGAAGTAAAAACATTTCTTGTTCCTCATTTTCCATTTGGAGTCAGATAATTGAGAAATTCATTTCTAACGTATTTCTAAAATATACTTCATGTGGGACAATTGTGAACATTTTTTTTGCAATGCATTGCAAACGTTCATAGTGAAAATAGTGAACATAGTACATTTAAATTTTGCCCCCACCATCGAACCAACACAAAAGTATAAACTCAAAAAACCAATAATGTGCCTTCACATGGTTTATCACATATATACACAAAAATTACACATACTTCACCGCCAATTAGTCACAAAAATGTAATACCAGGAACAGACAATTATTTCCTCAATTTATTGTAAATATTAGACTATTTCATAATGAAAAAAAAACTTGCATATTTTGTCGGTTATTGGAAGTCATATTTTATTACTTGATAACATCAAAAGTGTGAGAAAAAGTAATACCCCTCAAAAGACAACATGAGTTTATTACAGATTTATTAATTCTTTTCTATAAAATAGTAAAAATAAAACCTATAGAAATGTTCGAAAAGAACTTTTATGGAATTAACACTGAAAATGATCAAGTATTAAAAAAAGAAAAAAAAAAAAAATAACTCACCAATTGTTAATTTACTTTTTGTTTTATGAGGAAATACAGTCTGAAGGGTTTTACACTGAAAGGAAAAAATGTAGAACGTCTTGTTATACAAGAAAAAGAATATTTTGTGCACGTTCTTTCAAACCTCATTTTAATTTTGATCATGGGATTAAAAGAAAAAAAAAAAAAAATATACAAAAATATTTCAAAATTTTTTTTTCAAAAATTCAATCAAATTGAAAAAAAAAAAGTTTCCAAATTCTTGTTTCATTTATTCTATCGTTCATCATCCTTTAAATGTTGATATCAAATAATAGTAGCGTTTTAATAATTGAGAAATAAAGGAATTCATCAATAATCATTATTTGCTGTAATTTTAGATTTTTTTTTGTTAACAAGAAGCTTGACAGTATAACAGTTAAGGGACATCTTGACTGTTAAAAATAAATCATCAGGTGATGACAAATACTTATTATTATTATGAGAATACCTGCTTCCAAGATACAAGTATTCATTGGTAATAACGTCTAAAGAATTATTGACTTTCAATAATGACTTCATAGTTTATAAAAAGGGAAGCTTTTAAAATTCATTACTGCTTAGAATAGAAATAAATCAGTAAAGCATATGCCACTTAGACAGGCTTCCAAAGGATAGAGGTTATGAGTAAGTCCCCCCCAGAGCCTTATTCTTTATTTCTGATCTGCATTGCTCGCTAATGACTGTAGAATGGTGGGTCTGAATATTTGCAATAAAAAAGCAACTATAATTAACATAAAAGAAATACTAGTAAAAAGTTAGAGCAGTGATGGGAATGGGTTTTGGAAACTAAGTATACAGTAATGTTTCCATTAGTAGACATTGAACAGACGAAACACATGGAAATTGAGAAGTAGATAAAAACCGTACTGCTTGAAAACCTTTCTATTGCCATCATTGAAAAAAAAAAAATTCATAATTATAGGAATAAATACTTTCAAGATTTATACATTTTCTTATTTCATTGCATTTATCATAGGGATATATATGAGTACAGATGCCTACAAAATGAAAAAGTGAAATAAAATCATAAAATATTGTCCCTATTTAATTTCATTACCAACAAATTCTTAACCATTATGGTAACAAAAACAAAGCTAAGGGAAAATTTCAAAAAAAGACCGAGACCTACCATTGGATGGTTTTCGGTGGCTTTTGCTACAAATTCAATATCAGACTGAAAAAAGATAAACAGAAAAGATATCAATAATGAAATAAACAAAATGTTATATTCAATAGAATAAGGCTTTGAGAATCAATTTTATCAAGAGATATTATCCTTGACATGATTCATAACTGGCAGAAATATACAAGAAGTGTTAGTTCAATTCAAACCAAGTTTACTACTGATTATCATTCATAAAACCTCAAAACTAAACATTATTGATTACAGGTTAGGTTAGTCACCCAAAAGAGACTGTCATGTGACCAACGTCTTTTGATGGCATACCATGCTGGAAGGTGATCAATTAAAACATTAAAAGAAGGGCTGATTAATGAACAAGTTACTTCCGTCTCCCTTTGGTGGTATTTAAAAAAAAAAAAAAAGCATGCACAAACTAGGAACCAATTTAGCATAATCTTACATTATAAATTGACAGCCCACAATCCAGGGGGGGGGGGTGTTGGAAAACAAAACAAAAGGAAGTTTTTTTTGTATATATATAATAAGGAGTAATGCTTATGTATTAAACCTTCTGGCTCCCTTGGTGCCGTCTCTATGCATAATACATGCATACATAACAAGCCAGACTGACTTGAAAACTGAAGGAATGTATTATGACAGTTTTGATTTACAGTTTCTAATAGCATTATGTGACAAAATTGAAGCAGAAGAAAATAGGTGTCAGGAGTTACAACACCCTGAGATCAATGTTTTAAGTAATGCTACTACAAGACCAACCATGTAAAATTAGGGAAAAATGGTTAATATTCCATACCTTTTTTTTCAAAGGAATGTTGAAGTGTTCTTTCAGTTCATGATCAGATAAGAGGGAAATATCAAACTAAGAAAAAAGAATGATGAAAAGCATTTAAAAAACTTGGAAGAAAAATAAAAAAAGAAAAAAAAAAAAAGAAAAAGATTTACAAGAAAATTTTTTTTGAATTGACTATGTTCAAATATTTAGATTTTCCATTAACACAATTCAACAAAGTCAAATTTGGTTGTCTATTAACTATTTTATTAAAGAACCCTCAAGCAATCATCAATTTTTTAGAACATTTAGAAAATTATCTTTGCTGCGTATACGTAGTCACAGAAACTTGAAAACCATAAAAAGTGATCAAAAACACTGAATATCAAGAGTCATAACTCTTGCAGAAATACCTATTTGAAACATAAGGTTGTTACATACAGAATGCAATTTCGCAAATAGCAAGATGAAGATATCATAAACATAAAAAAAAGGGTAAATATTTGATCAAAGTAGGACCCATTTGAAGCAATATACCTTTTCCAGGGATTCTGTAAATGATGGAGGCTGGAGAGAATGGTACAATGACCAAAACATTTTGACTATAACAACTAAGATGAGGCCATTAGTCCAAGTAAATCAGTGCATAATATAGATAATTCTTCATCTCAGAAATTCAGAAAAAAATTATTCCAATCAGGAAATATGTATTTAATAGCAGCCAAATGTTACACACATTAACAACATTGAGAGCTCAATTACTGATCCTCTCATTTCTGATGACTTACATTCAATGGGGCTTTTATCATCCAAAGTTCAGTATTCTCATCCTCGAGATCAGCAGTAATTTGGGATGGATCATCGGGGTCAAGTTTTTCAGGCTCAAATCCAGGTGGACAAGTAAAGCTGGAAGGATCAACAGAGAAAAAGAAACTATCAAAGAACGGGTTATGGGTAAATAGAAGGGCAGTTGGAGTCCTTTTTTTTCCCCTATTAGGCATTCCAACTAAGAGAAGGTTACTCTTGACATAAAAACAAACCAGGAGCAGGGCTCCCAAAGTAGACTGGTAGTAAATTTCCACCCCACCTTTCTAGCAACTTCTGCAGCCTAAAATTGTGACGTCTCATCGTACCACTGGAAAATGATGTTGGAGACAGATAGGTTGGGATCGTCTATGTGCTGACCCTCTCACTTTGAAATCATTCATAAACAGGTTGCTATATAAATCTCCACACAGCTACCATCACCATCGGAATGAGAGAGGAATGGAGAATTTCGTAGTAAATTGATAACACTAGTCAAAGCATATATATATATATATATATATACATATACACACACACACAAACACATATATACCAAAAACTCATACAAAGGCTCCAAAAAGTATAATTTTACTAAGTCACCATCATCAGTCTTTTAACATTCGTCGTTAGACATAGACCTTCCACAGGATTCACCACAATTCTCTATCATGGGCATTGCGGAGCCAGTATTTTCTGAATTTGTCTAGTTTATCTTTTATTCTATTGGCCTCGGTTTCCATACTGTGAGTCGTGATGTCCATCAGTTGTCTTTCATTCTTGCAACATGGCCTGCCCATTGCCATTTGATTTTTTTAATAGATTCTATGTCTCGGACTCCAGTTTTCTTCTTTATGTACTGTGCTATCTTGTGATGTAAGGTTGAGCATGATTCTCTCATGCGTGAGTTGTATGCTTCTCAGTTTGCAGGTCTATCTCTTGGTTAGGTTCCATATGGTAATCCTTGGTTTGATCGGTCCAAAATACAGCAGCATGAAATTAAGAAGGGTTAAAAAATTGGCAAAATTGACTGGATTCCATTTCCAGAAAATTGTGAAGCTAAAAATGTTATACACGTGCTTATCTTCATTATTGTCTTAATATCGGATCAATACTTTGTAAAATTACCTACAAGACCCCTAACTAATTTTACAAAGTATTGATCAGATATTAACACAATAATGAAAAAGAGTGCATGCGTGTATATATAATATTTTTAGCAATACAATTTTCTGAAAATGAAATCCAGTCAGTTGAGCCAATTTTTAAAGCCTTCTTAGTTTCATGCCACTGTTTTTGGACCGATCAAACCAAGGATTACCATACTTTCAGATAAAATAAAGGAAGTGGAGAATCTTATATGCCATCAAATGCAGTCATTTGAAGTAGACAGAATCTTCCTGCATGAAAATTTGAGATGAAGCATTTTGCAGATCAAAATATCATATTGCTTCTACTGGTATTTATATGCTATTACGCAATGGCAAAATGTGACACAAAGTCACTTTTTGAGTGTGTATGTTTGTGTATGGTAGGGAACTGTACACCCACCTGATACAGCACACAACACGAGGTGTGGCATTTTGTGGGGTAAAATGAGAATGTTTCCACATTGTAAATAAGGCCCAGAAAAACAAATTGTACAAGAAACCTCCAAATGCTTGGAAAGAACAGTCTTCGACAGTGCAAACCAATCACCGAGCCTTCCAGCCATTTTTATCATGCACGGGCATGTCTGAGAAGGAAACGTCAACAAAAACTAACCGTTTTTGCCATGTACAATGTCACTCTTCTTTTATTTGTTTTAATTGATGAAGTATCATGAATCCTCAATATTAATTTTTGCTATTTACCAGCGAAATTGTTGTTGCTTTTAGTCGCAACTGAACTTCGGCTGGGTACCCTTCAGCAGCGAGTAAATAGAATTTACAGCGTGAATCGGAATAAAGAAAAAGTTCCAGTAGTTCAGTGGTAAGAACTGTCACACGTTAAGCAAGCCACCATTTGGTATTGAGTGCTGTGAGTTCAATTTTCATCTGGAACTTGTTCTTTATTTTGATACGCACTGTTAATTTATTTACTCACTGCCAAAGAGTACCCAGCAACAACAATCAAGTAGTAAACGTAAATAATAACGAAGTCTTTCTCGATGGCTCTTTTGATTCGTGATCAATTCATTGTATAAAACTAAAAAACAAAACAAAAAAACCACTTGCTAATATTGGTGCATCATAAAAATGGCGGACCGGCTCGATGAGTAATTTTCATAATCGAAAACTTTCACATCTTATTTTCGATGAATGATCGGGTTTTCACCAAGCAATTTAACAAAACAGTTCCTCTTACAGTGGCACACAGAGACATCTCTATCATGAAATATTTTTTCTCACTCTCAGTAATATTGACACGAGGTTATCGTCTCATTTACGATGCAAATTTCAAGTAAAAAAATTGTCATGAAAAAGTGCTTTTCGAACATAAAGGAACTTTCAGTCAAAAAAAAAAAACAAAAAAAAAACACAAAAAATGTCTTCATAATAAAAAACACACATTGAACAATCAGTTACTCAAGACTAAATAAACATTGTAAAAATTAAACCCAAGTATGCATTTTTTAATTTAATTTTAGTTTCAAAGTTGAAAGTTTACTTACACCGATTGTACACTCAACCTACTCATCATGGCGTGACATTGGTTAAATAATCAATTAGAAGATGGGCTGATGTAAAAATCCACAGATACATTAAATAAAGAACTTAGATAGTCATATGTAACCAAAGTTTCATCGATTTTTTCCCCAAACTGGTTATTAACGTTATCTTTTAAACGCGTTCAACTCAAAATAACGATCTCTGAGAGTTCCGATAAAAATGTCATGAAAGAAAGATATACAATTCAAAATTTAATCATAATGACATTCAGTCATGTTTTAAACATAACATGCTTAATTTTATGAATTTAGTCAGTACTTACTCCTGAACCACTGCCATGACGAGAAAAAGGAAAAATTAAAACAACATTTATCTCCGGATCGAATGTTCTTTCGTCTGGGCGCACGTGGGAAAACTCGAGAGAGTTCTACATCAAAGGGAGCTCACTCTATGCGAAATAGTAAACAACCGCGCAGAAGGAGCTATGTGACTTGTCATCTCGAGTTGAGTCCCTTTACAGAAAGTGCTCTGCCTTTATTTTTACCAGCTACAACAGCTGGGAAGAGAAGAGACTGCAAATTTACGGACCCAGGAAATAATTCCAAAAACAAATTTTTCACTGAAAAATAGAATTCACCAAAATCCAAAACAAAAATAAAGTGAAAGAGGTTTTATGTACATATCCTCCACGTAAACATATGACAAAGATATTAGAATTCTATTACTGTGTAGATTTAAAATTTAGATAAATGTTTTAAGTTATTTCAGAAAACGTTTGCATGATTTTTGCTACGTATGCATGGAACATAATTTTACACTTTTTTTTTCTTACATTTCTATCAATAAAGATATTTGAATTTTGTGGAAGTAGTTTCATAAAACAATATAATATTGCATTTCATTTGAGAAATCTACTCAAAAGAACTTGTTATCACCTTGTCCAAAACTCACAAATTCAAAAAGGAAAATTCATTCTCTTCATGTTTATGTTCTAGTTTACCCATGGCTTGAAAATGATAGCTGTATTTTTGCTATAATTCTCCAAATAACTGTCTGTTTGTGATTGCAAAACTCAAGAACGATAAGAACAATGACAATCAAATTCTCTGTGGTTACTGATGGGACTCCAGAGAAGGTTTTTAGTGAGTCAGTTTTTGAAAATCCGTCCTCAAAATAAGTTTTTAGAGGCGGGTCCAATTAACAATGAAAATTTATGCTAAATTGGTCCTCCACTTTGTGTCCAGTAGTATCCATGCATGCCTAGAAAATTGCTATCATCTTACTATAATACACTAAAAGTCTGTCTGTCTATCAGTTTGTCCATATGTGACAGCCTACCGTTAAAACCACATGACATAAGTCCATGAAATTTTCTGTGTGTATGGTTTAGACCCAGGGAAAGGTTTTAGCATATTTGTTTTTGAAAATCACCATTAAAATATGTTTTTCAGAGGGGCTCAATTTTCAAGGTAAATTCAGGCTATAATGGACACATATTTTGTGCTTGCTATTTCAGCTGTGATCATACATGCTGCTGAGAATAAGCAATCGGGACCTAGGACTCGAGAGTAACAGCGAAAATGAATGTCCTGCTGATTCAAGAGAGGAATTTGTATCATCCATAGAGAGGAGGGGAGAGCAAGAGGGAGAATGACTAGAGGGGCTGAGAGTAAAAGAAAGAATTACTTTGTTCATTTTGAGCAGTGGTCATTTAAAAATTTTGCAAGACCATAAAAAAAATCTACAAAGTCATAAATATAGCTAAAAAAAAACACTATCTGATTTTCATCTCTCTATCTCTCTGTCTACCTATTTTTTTTTTTAAAGCAATTTATCCCAACCATTTGGTTAGTTATTCAGTCTTGTATTTCAAAATGATTGTCGGTGGAATCTCTATTTATGCTGTATTATAACGTCTCTGTATAACACTACATCTTATAGCAATGTATCTAGACAAACAAGATATTACTCTTCTGGCTTCTATTTCATGGGCTTGTGTTGGTTGAAATTTGTTGCACATTTCTCTCTCAATAACAAGAAAAAGAGTTGATATGTTCAAATCATATTTTAACTGTTCTACATTGGTATTACATAGTAAAAAATTCACATGCATAAAACACGATGTATATCTATATCATATAAATGATTTATTTGATTGTTTAACACTTTTCAATGAGAGCACAGATACTACACTCTAATATCTATCTCCTCGCTTCCCCATGAGGGTGAGATGTAACACGAGGTCGGTTTAAGAAGAGAATGAGTTGATATGTTCAAATCATATTTTAACTGTTCTACATTAATCTTACATTGTAAAAAATTCACTTATATAAAACGCGATGAATATCTATATCATTTACATGATTTTTTTTTGTTTGTGTGAGACTTTTTAATGAGAATACGAATACTACACTCTAACGTATATCTCCTTGCTTCCCCATGAGAGTAAGATGTTACGCAAGGTCGGTTTGATGTGGGGTCCTGTATATTACACTCTGATTCAAGGCTGAAGTGCAAAGAAGCAACATTTTGATCCTAGGCAAAGATCAAAGACACACAGATCCTAGGCAGAAATTCCAATCCAGGCATAAATAATCCCATAATCTCTTATGGGTGCTATGGTGGTTCAAATAATTTGATTTAATGTGCATAATATTCATAAGCAGTTATAAGTGCATATGACTGAAATGTAAAATGTGTACGATCATATGTGTAGATAAGTATGCGTCCATTTGTAACGTGCACATATCCTACAAACCCTTAAGAGGGTTCAAAAGAACGAAAGAATAGATAGAAAGAACAAAAAGAAAATAATTTCATATTGATCAAGTAACGTCAATATAATTAAATCAAAAAGTATCATGCATGAAAAATTTGAAATTGTTCTGCTTATATAATGGAAATTTTGAAACATAAAAAAATATACAAGTATAAACAAATGATATTGTTTATTTCAAGTTGTCCTTTGGATCAGGAATATATAGGTTCTAATCATAAACAATATTGGAAAGGAATCTTGAAATTGAAATATAAAAGTAAAAAAATCTTATCCAAAAGTCAAATGATTCAACTGGAATCACTTGACCTGTTGCCTGATAGTACTAATGATATGATATTGTTAAAACCTATGTTATCAAAATCAGATAGGTATAAATATTGGTGAGAAAGGCATATGAGGGAGTCTTCCGTCTGACTTTTTCATAAGCTGCAAGCTATTAAGCACTTCAACTACCTGCCCACCCTACTGGGAGTGGTGCCACCTCAAAACTAGAAATCCAAGTGGGGAGCAGTGACTCCCCTAGTCAAACATGTACCTGCCAATATAGTAAATTACTTTTAGTAGTAGAAATTCAGCCATAGATACATAAGCTAACACAGGTAAATGATAGATCATAAAACAAATTTGAGGGCAGTTCTTCTTTAAGCAATCCCCTGTGAAAAGGGTTTCTACACCAGTCATTTAATGCTGAGACCTCAGTAATCTGCAACAGAATAAGAACCTATTGATTCATCCATTGAAGAGTAAATACATGTAATCTACTGCTTCAATCATCACAAATGAAATCAAAATGGATGAAGAAGCACAAAGTTGTTGGAACAGCCAGCATTTTTATATACTGCCGGATAGCAGAAATGAGAGCTGAAGGAGGATGAGTGTTCCTGAGGTCTTTTATAGTGATAGGTTATAAGAAGATATGAGCAGTATCAAAATCATAGTATTTTGGTTGATTACTGTCACAACATTAAAGGATAATTGAAGGCAAAAAGTTGTGGTCTTTTTTCAGTTTTTGTGTCTTGGATGAGGCTATTTAGAACTAATGTAGCTGGATATCTGAAATGTGCTCGTCAGTGTAAATAAAAATGTTTAGCTCTGTGACTTTGCAGGGTCAGGTAAAATGTGCTATTGTTTTAACTTCATGAGATATCATTCATCAAGTACAACTAGCCTTTTCACCAATATACACCATTTCCCAGTTTGTTGAATTCTAAAGTAAGGCATCTGTATCAACCCATCAGGACTTTGTTTCAAGATAAGTAAACAGAATTAATTTCTCTGGGGAATTATCTTTACAATGCATAAAACTCAATACAATGATCAAGTAAGTAAAATAAATCCTCAGAATAATTGATGGGAGACATAATGACATGAAATATTTTTTCTTTCTCTGAAATTTAGAATGAAAACTTCTTTGAAATAATTTCTGTTATCTGTTGAATGAGTACTGAAAATTTTTATCAGAATCCAGTAATTGTTTGATTTTAGATAGATTTTTTTAAACTGCAGTGTTTTTCAACTAAAAATTTTAGAAAATAATTTTTGAAAACAAATTATTGGTATACAGCTTAGTAAAAGAATTTATTCACTCATTTGAGCACATTGTAATCTTTGCCTGAAACCTGCTATCAACCATGCCACCAAAAGCAAGAGTGATATGACAATTGTTTGTTTGGCCACATAGTTTTATTATTCAATTTTTTTCTTTATCTGAAACTTTCAAAATTCGTGTGCAGCATTAAAATTGTTTCTTCCATGCTGTTGTACAGCTCCTAACACTGATAACCTCCATCCAACTTCGATAGCTGAGGTAAAAACCGATGTGATTACCAGATGATGTTAGACAGCCGCTCTACTTTGCCAAGATTATAGTTTAGCCCATATACATAGTTTAGTTCAGTCTGGAAAAGGGCTACAACAGCAGAGTACTCTGTGAAGAACAGCAAATACTTGCTAATCTGATTTTCTAAGCGTTGCAAGTTGAAGGTGGACAACCTTGCTAAGGTTATATGGAGATTTTTGTTTACGGTTTGCTTCGAGGAATTCATGATTTTGCATGATAATTGTTTGTTATCTAAGACTTGTGATATTCATTGATTAGTCAGTTCCATGCCAGAGCACAGAGAGTATTTATCTCAAATACTATTACAAATTTGTGTTTAACTATCTTCAAACATCTTCTTTGGCAAAAATCTTTTGTTTTCTGGCAAATATGTTTCACAGATCCATGTACAGTAAGTCCTTGTTTTTCTTGAATTTATTCATTTACCATTTTTTATGGATGTAAATCACACACCATATTTCATTATGTACAATCCACTATCATAGATAACTTGCACCTCCAGAATAAGTCTCAAATGGAAAATATTTTATTCTATGTATACAATTATGCATAAACATATGTATAAGAATTGTGTTTTCATTGATAATAAGCACCTGGATATTTTAGCACAATATTTTTATAAAAAATTCAGATTATACATGGTGAAATATATTATTATATTCTAGTTTGCTCATGTCATAAAAGAATGACAGTATTTTAATAATTTCACAATTGTACAGTAATTATGAGAGATCAAAACATTATGTTGCTCTCTATTTTCTTGTTTATGTTCAGTCAGGATGAACTTGAATTTTTATATCCTCTGAAAGAAAAATTAAGCTGATTGCTGTATTAGAAGCATTTAATAGTTAACTGCTTTGACAAATTTTTCAGGCAAAAAATATTAACCATCACATGGCATTTTATAAAAGTAGATACCAAGCAATGATATCTTAAACATAATACACATTCTTTTAAAAAGTTAATTACAGAGGAAGTTGCTTATTATGGTCACTTAGGGACAGGGTCTTTTAGATAACAATAACTTGCTTATGACATAAAGCAAAGGATATATAAATTGAAACAATTCACATCCATTGTTGTGAATTGATTGTTTTGTAATTAAATTCATTGTTATAAACAACTTTACATCATAGAAAATCAATATAAATGATATAAGTATTTTAATACCATTTTCAATTCAGTTGGAGAGGTATATGTATTTGCCTACATTTTTCCATTCGTCTGTCTTTCTATCTATCTGTCAACAAGATATCTCCAAAAGTACTCAATGAATTTCAATGAAGTTTTGTGGAGGGATTGGCAATAGGGTAAAGAAGAGTTGGTTAAAATTTAGATCCAGGAATTTTTTTCGATTGAGAGATTTTTTTTTGTTTTTTTTCCCATATATTCATGTTTATGCTTATGACTGTCCATTCTATATCTCCAATAGTTCTTAAATTTCAATAAAAAATTTGGGGAGGGTTAGGCAAAAGGCAACAGAAAACTTACTCATTGACCGTACATCCACCCAAAAGAACATAGCTCTCCATTACATAATGCCTTATCTTGGCTAAGCCACGTAAATTTCATAAAAAATTATTTGGAGCTTTGGAATGACCTACTTGTGCTTGTATAATGAAATAACACTATAACGGAAATGGAATTTAATAATTGAAATAATTTTTTCAAAAATACTTATTTTGCAACTCACCATGTGGGAGAATCTTCCCCTTATTTCTTGTCTTTACTGACAAAACGAAGGGCAGGCTAATTTTTTTTCAAAAGCACAATGCAATATTTCATTCAATTTGATCCTATCCCTAATACCTAATTTAATTCAATAACTTAATTTTTTTTTATAAATGGCTGACATTGCAGGCAATAATTTGCTGAAAAATGCACATTTTAAAAATTCGTATTGTATGTAGTTCATTAATTTCAAATTGGTTTCTAATGCTTATTCTGTAAACTCTTTTTATTTAGTTGCCATTGTAGGTAGACGCTGTTTTTTGTGGGGTCCAGTCCACTTGATCCCGATGTCCACACCCATACAAAATGGTCAGCTAAGAGTGCGATCTTCCGCAACAAACCAGTGTGTATCCAAGGGAGTTGTAGAAGACATCGTTAGCAAGAATCAGTTAACGTTTGACAACTACAAAGAGGTTTTCAACAAAAAGAAATTCAGTGAGCTTCTGCGGGCTGTTCTCATCTTTCGACTTTGTTCATTTGAAACACTTGTAACACACAGTGGCAAGGTAATGTTATAATGTTATATATTTAATAACACCTTTATGTATTTATATATATATATATATATATATATATATATATATATATATGTATACAATACAATGAAGAAGCGCAAACAGTGCAGAAACATACATGTGTTTGTGTAGCAAATCCTTACTCCATTATATCTATATATGTACATAATCGAATGAATAAAAATATGCGCTATTTTCCCCAAACAAATCTATTTTATATTTTTAATGTACCTCTCAATTCCCTGAAATATATATATATATATATATATATATATAAATATATAAATATTTATATGTACACACATGTACATACATGAACTCATCCATATATGCCTTAATACACACACATACATATATTTTCTGTCATTGAAGACATTACATTTTTCCATTTTCCAATATATAAAAACATAATGAAAAAAGATCAATCATTTTATTCTTCTGATATAAATTTTTAGCCCACAACTTGGAAATTATGACACCAATAATGTCATAAATACAAACAAAGGATAAACATAAGACACAATAGATTTATATTTAATATGATGATCTTTAGCAACATTGATATTATTCAATCCTAAATAATCATCTAATCAATCAATTTCTGTCAGAAATCAGCAGATAGAGAATACCACTGTTCTTGGATGTCATTCTGCAAGCTATCTCTAAGTTGCTGTTGCTGGGAAATTAATTTATGTCGTATTAAATATCAATTAATATTTTGACAATATAATGTCATTGAGTTAGATACACAAAAAGATATATTTGTGGATACACATTGGATTCCATATGTGAATATTCACCGTCTAATTTTCGAAAAGACAAATTCTAAATAAAATTGAATTTTTTTTCCAGATCCTTCTTCAAGGTGAAAGACTTCTTGGGCGAAACTTATGGGGTCAGTTACTGAAACCAACTCTTTATGGACAGTTTGTTGCAGGAGATACTCGTGTCCAGATAGAAAAGACTGTAAATGCACTGAGGTCTGCTGGGATAGGTTCTTTGCTGGGAGTCCCAATGGAAGAAGATGCTGATGATCTCCAAAGGTTTGATTAATAATGAAAATTACTGAATTTATCTATTTTTAAATGATGTACTAATGAAGAGCATTATGAACAATTAATCATTAATTTTTGATGAGTATTTTCTTCTGTCTTAATTTTATTCACTCACTCTGGCCATTAATGTATCATAGTGAATAAACAGCAGAAATTTAAAAAATGAAGATAAAAGAAAACACTACTAAAAAAAAAAATGGTCGACAATTTTTCATCTAATAAAAAATAAATAAAAATATCCACACCTTGTATAAATGAATCATCATAGCCCATGCGTGTACCAGAACTAATTATTTAAAGAATTATCTAAAATTATCTAAAAAAATGCTTTATCTAAAATTATCTTAAAAAATTAAATCTTTTTATCTAGAATTATCTAAAAAAATACCAGCACAAAACTTGGGCATTGTTGGTTCAAAATAACCACAGGGACTCAAAAAACACTTTTTAGAGAGAAAAACAAAAAGAAAGGTTTTTAGATGGTGCCGAGTGGTGAACTAATGCAAATTTTGGAGGTTGTAACCCCCAAAATGTGACTAGGAATAATTGGAGACACAAGTAAGTTTTGATCTCTTGTTGACCATAGAGTTCTTCTTGCTCAGTAGGTATGAGCAAGTAGCTGGTTCAATTAATGCAGCTTTCTTGAGGCAAAAAAAAAGAAATGTGAGTTCGAGTCTCACTGAGAGTTTATCCTTTATTAATCATAACGATAGTTGACAATGCTTCATCTAATAGAGAAAAAATGGTTTCTTTCATTCTTCCTTCCAACATTCTTGTTTGGAATCCTTAAAAAATGCAAATTTAAAGAGAAAAAGCAATTACGCAGTGAAACAATATGAGTTGAAACCCATTGTATAAATTCTGATGACTATTTACCTTCATCTAAGAATTTTCAGTTGTTTTTTTCATCACAATACGACCCAAGCCATCAATCTACAGCAATGAGCAAACGGCATGGACCAGAAATAAAGAGTAAGCTCCCAAGTTGAGATCCAAACTCACAACCCTCTTGCGAGAGAGAAGCTGCTTTACCTTTAAGCTACAGGAACTTCACAGTTAGTTGGTCTAAATCTTACCTTTCAAACCAAGATTCTACGCCCAATATATGTGCCACGTTTATTGTTTTTATTCTGGCAGTATTATCAAAACCATCATTTTATTACTTATTTTCATTATTATCATTTATTATCTAATATTGAAAAGAAATGATAAAATAATGTAAGCAGTGGTTTGTTTTTTGTAGTTTTTGTCTAAAAAAACATTTTTCGTTTGTCATTATTTGTATGTATGCAGATAAGAACTAGTGGGAAAAATACAAGCTGTTCTACTGGTTATGGATTAAAATGTCTGTTATTTTCTGATAGTTACAGCTCCTGTTAAAATAAAATGAACTGTTTGTTTAATTTGCATGAGTATTTTATGAAGCTGTAGCTAACATTTTCTCTCATTTCTTTCAATTAATCTTTGAGAAATGTGTCAAACCATCCCTATATACACTCATGAATCAAACCATTATAACCACCTGCCTAATAAGATGTTGATTCTCCATGTCCCTGGTAAAGAGCTTTTACCTGATCAGACATGGACACTGAAGACCTCTAAAGGTTTCCTCTGGGATCTGGAGCCAGGATGTTATCAGTAGGTCCTTTCGTTGCTGCATGTTACATGGTGGAGGCTCTGCAAAGCAAACTTGTGAGTCCAACATATTCTGTTGGTGCTCGATGGGATGGAGATCTGGTGAGTTTGGTGGTCAGGGTAGGAAAGTGAAGTCTTCTTCATTTTCCGGAAACCAATCCTGTACAACTTGAGCAGTGTGGCAAGGTGTGTTGTCCTACTTGAAGATGTCACAGCCATATTTGGAAGGTTTGTGGTTAAAATACGCCATAAACAAACTGTTTGGTAGTGACAAAATCAGTCTTTTAATTTCAATTTGTTTTCAATAAAATTCTTTTTTTTTTTTTTACTCAGCTTTGTTCTGAAAATTAATTCAAAGAAACTCTTATGTGATACTTGCAGTTATCATTCATGTTTAAGAGTAAAAAACGCAAAAAGAAGTTTTTATTACTATGACACATTGATTACTATAATTCTTCTTCTTCTTAATGCTCAATTTGATTTATTACATTTAAGTGATAAGAGCAAATGGTATGATACAAACCTTGGGGTCATCCTGGAAAGCATTGAATTGGCTTATGCACTTGATCCTAAATATCCCATGGTCCATGCTAAAGGGACAGCTCTGATGCCTTCAAAACTTATTGTGAGTACCAAAACTTAAATCCATATGAAATAAGCAATAGACACTCTGCACAATGCAGCCTACCACTAGGAAATACTTACGCGATTTAAATATTAATTTGTTTTGTAAAATAAAAATCTGTTCACTTCTCAAGAGAGATTCAGTTTTTGTGAACTCACTATATCTTCAGAAAAATCCTCACTATGATGATTCTGAAATAAGTATAAGTGATAAAAACTGCTGCTGATATGTGAGAGCTGCTATTGAAATGTGATGACTGCTGATATGTGTTGGAACGTTTGGGCGTTTCGCAGACGAACGTTTTGTCTATGAGTACCGTTTTGTTTACAGATTCAAAAATTGATACATGAACTCTGCTGCTTTCTTTTGATTTTTGGAAAAATATTTTTTTGGGGCCTGACTCTGACGAGTTTAATAACATCAAAATTGTCCAGAATCTACGTGTTTGTAGCTGTTTTTCACTCAATTTTAGATGTTTTCTAGTGGAAAATGGCAGTGATGTCATAAATAGAATTTATTCTGACCATATTTATTTTTCAAAAGCAACAGTTGTTCAATTATTGACCATGATAATGAGTCTATATATATTATAATTATTTTTATGCTTGAATATAATACTATTCCCAATTTCAACCCTGATTTTTTATATCAAATTTTTTTAATTGTACACAAATGAATATGGTTGCCATATCTTGGTATTATAGTAGAATGAAAAAAATGAAAATTAATTTAATTCAAAACTAGCCAAATAACCCATCTATAGGATGGATATTCAACTAGTCTCATTAGATCAGATTTCTCTCCCTTTTTTTTTTTTTTTGTTTTTCGTTTTGTTTTAACCAAAATAGTTCAGACAAGGAAATTTGGCTCAGTTGTAGGGAAACGATATATCATTTGAATAATCTTGGCAAATAGATTGCTTTCAAAGAGCATTCGAAATACAGAGAATATTATAGACAAACACTTCAAGGTGCAGTTTGGGAAATATGAATGTTATATTTTATGATATCATGAACATGATCAAGTACATCAAAGTGATCCGCCTCTTTCAATCTGGATAAAACTATGAGTGGACCCTTGAATTTCGCATCAGTGGTGAACTTGTGAATGATATGTGTAGTGAGCTCACGTAATCAAACAAAGAAATCTGATTGGACAATGGTCATCCATTGATATAAATTGAGGTGATTGTAAAAGTGGCTATTGAAATGGACAAGGCATCAATTGTGATAACAATGAAACAATTTATTTACAATATTCACAAGAAACAAAGTAACAAAAGTTGAATGAGAATTTATATTTGCATGGTAATAGAGTTGATAAGTGTATCTTTATACATTACAGTCGAGCAAATTTAGCGATGGGAAGAGTATTTTTTTTATATAGTATCATGAATGTGTATGCATGAGCGTGGGCATCGATGTGAATAGCTTCTGCTTACAGCATTGAAAAATATATAAGTAAATGAAACTTACTATGTTATTGCAAATTATGAATTCATGCTAGAGTTCTTGTAAAATAATTAGTTTACCCATCAATAAATGACGGTAACATTTGAAAAATTTCGCAATTGCATCGTTCTTAAAGAATATCAAAAATGTTAGGTTGCTCTGCATTTTCTTGTTCGTATTCAACCAGAGTGGACTTAGAATAAATAGGGGAGGCTACTCATAATTAACTATCAATAGTTAGCTCCCTTTAAAAATGTGAGTCAATAAAAAATACAGGCATTTATGTGGCGTAGTATATTAAATAAGTAACAAAGAACAAAATATACGAAGTGTAAAAACTTCAGATAATGAATGAAAAAAAAAGAGAGGCTATCGGACTTGTTAATATCACTGACAACTGATTTATTTCATTCATTTGATTTATAGGCCAATATTACTACATTAATTCCAGAACCAACTGAAAAACCAGAGATTGTAAAGCATGTAGCAGATTGTATGAAAAATGGAACCAAAGTAAGTGCATTTTATTCAGATTTCTACTTATTCTACATAAACCTTCTCTGCCACAGCATCGTATTAGGATTAGTCTTTAGTTGATAATATATAGTAAATGTACAGTCTGGTGATGATCTAAAATAATTTACCAGAAAGTAGGATTTGGTGACATTTTTAGATTGAAAAAAAAAATAATGTATAATTGAAATATGAAACAAAGTAAAAAACAAAATAATTTGATATTTTCTGGCCGTTTCGTATATTCACATTTTGTTGTTCAAATTTAAAAATTTTTTTGTCGAATTGCAGGTTCAGATTGGTGGTTTGGACACAGCAGAATTAGAAGAATTACAAAAGGGACTGGAAAAATTACGAAAAATAGGGGAGGTAAGTCAGTAATACACTGATGAAAAAATTTGGCTGACGTAGAATGCATCCAGTAGACATTACTAGTGACAGATTAATCCCCTGATTTCTGTATATTTGGAAAAGAAATACTTTTGCATCTGTTTATATTGATAGCAATGAACAAGTAGGAAAAACTGAGCTCTTATAAAATCTGCAGAAGATAAATTGAGAGTGTATACCGCTGACAATATCATTGATACTAAAAACTGAATAAAAATAGGTTCAGAAATAGTTGCGATGCTGGGGAGGTAACTGCAAAAGTATTCCTGGATCAACCCTCGAATTTAATCAATTCTCCCTTAGATTTCTTGTAAAGAGTCACTGGAATTCATTGAGAACTTTTGGAGATATTGTATGGACAATCATATTTAAATATATATATGTATGAAAAAAAAATGAAAAATATCTCTCAATCGAAAAAAAAATCCAAAAATTTAATCAATTCTTCATTTCCCGCTGCCCTACCAATGAAATTCATTGAGAACTTTTAGGGATATTGTGAGGACATGTGGAATCCGATGCAAGGGAGGTGACTATAAAATTCTCTGGATTTGTCTCGAAATTTAATCACGTTTTCTTCAGTCCATTGCCCTCCCTTCCACAAGATTTCATTGAGTAAATTTTCATGGGTGTCTGCTGGAGATGGGGAGGGTAGATTCCAAACTGGGTGTTTGCCCCCTCCTCTCCTGGATCAGATTTTCTAACCGAGGATGAGGAAGGGGGTGTAAAATTTTGAACCTTAAAGAGGCTGGAGATCAAAGGGGACATAATTTTTTGCCCCCTCCCTCCTTGGAAAAGTAGCAGCAAACACCCAGGACTGCATTTATCGTAAAAGTCGAATATTGATCAAAGTTTTAAATTTATTTTACTTTTCAGAGTGCTTTTGAGAAAGGAGTGATATTCATGTTTGATGCTGAGCATACATACGTAAATGCAGGGCTAAATCTCCTCACATTGGCTCTGATGCTCAACTACAACACACAGGTCCCTCTTATGTTCTTCACGTACCAAAGTTACCTAAAGGTAAGAAATCAAAATTATGTTGTCCCCCACTTCTTATATATATATATATATATATATATATATATATATATATATATATATATATATATATATATATATATATATATATATATATATATATAAATATACATATATATATACATATATATATATATATATATACATATATATATACATATATACATATATACATATATATATATGTATATATATATATATATATATATATATATATATATATATATATATATATATATATATATATATATATATATACATATATATATATATGTATATATATATATAGTCTGGAAAACTTTACAGCTTTCAACACTAAACATATTAAAACCTTTTTTTTTAAATTTTTTTGTGTCACTTCAGTCACTTATTTCCCAATGTCTTGTAATGTAATTTATTTAATTTTCTTATGTTTGTTTTTTTAATGTTTCACATATACTCTGTTATTTTGGTACTACTTGTAAATTTTCTTCCGAAGTGATCATCAGTTGTTTACCATATAATCATTTTGGGGATTTAAAAAAAAGAGAGAGAGAGAGAGAGAGAGAGAGAGAGAGAGAGAGAGAGAGAGAGAGAGAGAGAGAGAGAGAGAGAGAGAGAGAGAGAGAGAGAGAGAGAGAGAGAGAGAGAGAGAGATTAATTTTTTTCTTTTTGTTGTTTGTTTTTTTCACAACATTATGGCCATGTACTCTCCAGCCTTCCTCAAGTGTCTGTCGTGATCTGGAATATTGTCAAATATTATTTTGTGGGAGCATGCATCCCCCTCTCATACATTACTTATGGTGCTTGTGTTTGTGCATTCTTTGAGTTTGTCTCCGCCATATCTCTGTGAGGAACTTGTGATTACCCATTAAACTTTGCTTCTGCTCCCATCTCCCACACCATGCTAGTGGTAACCTGAGTTCATCCCATTCTTTCCTGATTAATAGTTCTAAAAAGCTATTAATGTCTACCCTCAATCTGTTGATACAGTTATCTATGCTTTGTATGAACACAGATTCTTTGTATCCATTCAAATTAATAAAACAAATGACTAAGAAAAAACTATGTAAATATGATGGTTAGTCCAATGCACTGATATCATGATTGGGGCTCTGTCTACTGGTACTTAAAATAGACAGCTCAGGGGCTTGGATGAGTTGCAGTGTGTGCTAGACCAAAAAATACCTTTGTAATCCAAGTGTCTTATAGGCTGGCAAAATCAGTAGGTTTCAGAAAATTAGGTAATCTATCAATGATCCTAGTATCAATAGACCTGTTCCTACATATATATATATATATATATATATATATATATATATATATATATATATATATACACACACATATATATATAAAATATTTGGGACTCTTTCAGAAAATCTACATCTTTCAGCACTTTTAAACTCACCGGAACCACCAGGGTGTCTTATTGTGGTATAGTTGTTATCAAACCAGGCCCGCTGATCATTACTGCTGAGTAGAGAGTTTAATACTCTCTTGGTGTCCCATGCTGCATTTAATCAGTTGCCTGCATACCTAGTTGGTGTCAAAAAAGTTAATGTGATCTTATCAGCTTTAAAAAAGATAAACCCTTTGATGGTAACAGTCCATAAATATTTTTCTCAGCAATAGAAACCTACACCTGTTGTTCATTACTAGATAACTTTCAGAATTATCAGTAAGGAGCAAAACAGACTTACTACCCCAAAAGTCAATAGTGAGAGCTTTTCTATTGTATGAATTTAAACTTGGAACAAAAACAGCAGAAGCAGCCAATAGAATACGTGTAGCATCTGTTAGAAGTGAATTTTAGTGATCGTACAGCTCAAAAGTGATTTAGGAGATTTTCGATTGGAACTGAGGCATTTGATGATGCATTCAGTGAAAAAGAGCCAGTTAACATTGGTGATGATGACGATGACTTGTATCATCCATCTAAAATGTTGAGTTTCAAATTCTTGCTTAAGAAGAATTATTCAATCATTTATCTTTTTTATTGGATAAAAATCAATTATGATAATTTTTCAACTATTTCCCTTCATCATAATTTTTTTAGTCACAACACAATATGAGCCTTCAATCAACTGCAACAAACAAACAAACTGTATAAAATTTGATTTCTGTTTTATCTTCATCTTCATTTCTTTCTTTCTGGTCTGTTTGCTCAACGTTATAGAGTGACGGCCCGAGTTATGTTGTGATAAAAATAACAAAAAAATCAAGATGATGATAAATAGTAGTCAAAATCAATGCAACAGGCTTGCATTGAAGTTGAACTCAAGCTATGAAACCGTACATTTGTATCTCATTGTGAAAAGGTTCCTGAACTTAACAGGAACTGTTTTTCACACTAATATTTTTCTATATTGTTTTTGATTCCTCTTATGTCAGTTAAGAACAAAAATAAAGTGCAAGAGTATTTTTGATAACCTAATAATAATGATTTTACTAGAGTGGAAAAAAGTTTCTGTACCATTCAACTGAAGTCTAGAGCTAAATTTTCATGCCAACAAATCACTGTATTTAACAGCATCTGAGACCATCCTCCCTGTTTTTTCCCAAAGAATGGCTCTGAAAGGTAAACCTCTGCTAGAACATTGAGGATAAGTAAAAAAAAAACCTTGATGATGAATAAGAAGAAATAATGGCTTTGCTGAAGTGAAGAAAAAATGTCCGAGACTACTACCATTTGAGTATATGACCAGTGATGAAGTCTCGGTTCCCATTGCATGCGTACGCTTAGTAATCCTTCTTTTCAAGTTTCAAGTCTGGTTGAGACCAGGACTTTATACTTAGAAGTTTTTATGATCACCCCCTTGATAGGATACAAGCCCACTGAAAGTATGCTTCCCCCCCTAATCACACAGCATAGATTGTATTCAATTAGCTGCTGAGTGCACGGGGAAATTGGTCCTAATGAAAAGTTTTCCACACTCTCAGCTCATTGGGGTATTGAATCTGGAACCTTCTGAGAGTAAGTTAGATGTTCTAAACATTACACTATCAGAATATACTCTTACTGAAGTAAAAGAGGGTCTTACATATCATGAAATACGGTAAGCAGTGTTGATGAAACACATAATAAAAAGATGCCGAACTTGACAAATCAATGTAGATGTCCTGCTCACTTGGATTCTCATTCGATTTTTTTTTTTTTTCATGCCTTTATTTTCCAGGGTTCTTCTGCAAATTTGGACAAAGACACTGCATTCACAGATGCCCATGGAGTGAAATTTGGGGCTAAGATCGTTCGAGGAGCTTACATGGATCAGGAACGTAGACGTGCTGCCAGTCATGGCTATCCTGACCCTATCAATGACACCTATGAAGACACAAGTTGGCGGTACCAGTTCAATGTGGAAGGAATGCTGAAAAAAATACAGAAAAAGCCCAACAATTACCGAATATTCATTGCCACCCATAATGAAGCAGGTGTAAAGAAATCTGTTGCCAAGTGAGCTTTTCTTTCTTTTGTTAGAATTTTGTAGAGGAAGCCATATTGAATATACATACTTGGTAAATTTCAATACTTGTTTTGTGTGAGAAATAAGTAAAGCTAAAGTATTAGTTTAACTGTGATGATTGTTTTTATCAAAGTATCTGTTGAAATAGACATGTATGCAATAGGTGACATATTATTTCTTCTACTTCTCTTACCCACTTAGCAATTCACACATATATATAGTTCTGATACTATTGAATGTGTGTTAAAAAAAAAAGATGCCAGCATATCTGGTAGTTGAGAAAAATAGATAATAGCTATATGGTTAGAGTTCAATGACTGCAGCTGGTGGCCTCTATGGCCTAACTGGTAAGGCAGCTCTCATGTTACAGGTTTCCCAAAGAAAAGACTATCACCTGCCTCTTCATGTTCTCATTAATCCCCTTCCTTTTCTGTGGGAAAAGTCAGCAATTGCACGGAGCCAAATCTTGACTAGTTGGGCTGATGATCATCATCATTCTGAATGTGATGGTCACACAGTACACAAGCTCACCAAATCACATGTTATTGCTGACTGAGTCACTCCATGTGGGGATGTCTGATCACACATGCTCTGTAAGGTCCCTTTTGATTGGATGCCAAGTAACATCAAGGTCCTGAGACTGGTTAGATATTCAAATGTCTTGATACTTTCTTGACAAATCTTGTGTATAAACATATATATATATATATATATATATATATATATATATATATATACATATATATATATATATACATATATATATATATATATATATATATATATATACACATGCACACACACATATATATATGATAATAATTAATTATTGTGTCATCTACAGACAACTGTTTCGTTGTATTACAACTCTTCAGTGTGGCTACAGTCTATCCATTATCCCTTCCAGTACTGCAAGGTCGGATCGATATATATATACATAATTAATGCTCCTCTATTCAGGGTTGAGCACTCTTTAAGTGAGGTAACTCGTTCATTGTAAGCTTATACAATGCTCTTCTATAGGAATAGAGCACTCTGATGGATGGGGAATTTAAACTAAATGAATACATCGCTTGAATTCAGCCTTACTAACCATCCAGTTCCATGGCTCAGCGGTAGGATAACGGCCTCAGGGTCTGAAGTGAAGTTTTCAATCCTGCCTCGTGGTACTGGATGGGATGATAGATTGTCTACAGCCACATTGAAGAGTTGTAATACAATGAAACAGCTGTCTGTGGATGACATAATAATTATATATATATGTATATATATTATTGTTAATTTGGTTTTGGTCATCTGTATGTCATATTAAATATTGGTTTATCTCATTGTGAAAATTACATAACTTATTTTATTTTCTTGAAAAACTAAAATTTACAAATATTTTTTATTTCCTTAGGCTTGATGAATTGGGCATTGATCGACTTGGAGGGGATGTGTTCTTTGGTCAAATCTATGGAATGGGAGATCACGTCACCTACGCCCTCGGTAACCAAATCCCTATCACCGACTTTTTTACAATCTGTCCAAGGAAAAGTTTTTTCAAAGCTATGGGGAGGGTTAAAAAGTTAGAAACTTGAACTACATGAAATGCTCCATGATAATGTCAGTTACCACACTTCTCAGCTGACTGTATCTAAGCTTATAGAATCAGGATAAGAAGTCCCACAGCATCCTCCACATTCTCCAACAGATTATCATTTTGCAAGCATTTTCAACTTCATATTCACAATAAAAGTTTCAATGATAGGGAAGCAATAATTGGAAACCTTTATCCAAAACTGTCAACATAGGCTTCTTCAGTTTTTAAGTTTATCAGGCTGGCTGGCTTGCTGGCTATATGTACCACTTGTGCAGGCCACACCAGTGGAGCTAGGGTACTGAAAATTCAAACATTTACTCCTTATTATGTCTAGAAAAAATGCTTTTTTGGTTATTTGACCCCCCCCCCCGAGTTTTTGTGGGAGGTTCAATTTGCAATGTAAGTTATTGTTAAATTGGTCCTTTGGCTGTATCCAGTAGCATTTATGCTTGTTTTTTGTTGTTATTTTTTTTTCAAATTTGGTCTCTTAGTGAAAGGCAAGAAAAGTAACTTATTCATTGATCACCCTTTTTTACTGAATTCACAGAGATGGCTTATTATCATCAGATGATTGTTGGGAAAAGGTTATTGCTCAAACTGGTAATATTTTGATGAAATATTTACCATTTTTGTTGTTTGTATCAGTGGTTCCATTGAAATTATGCTTGGGTTGGTGGGGGGCTGCAACTGTATCCCCTCTAAATCTGATATTGTGAATCTTGTGACAGAAAAACGTCATCCATTTCATAGCTATCAAAAAACATAACTATATCAGAATTTGAATAAATATCATCCAAACAATAAACATGGCCTTTAAAGGTAAAAAATTGTTTATCATTGTAGTTCAATAATAACAGTCTAAAAACTAAATGCTAAAAACAGGGAATATTTCCTGTATAGAAGGGGGTCCTTGAGTTTTCCAAGTTTCAAAACCACTGGTTTATATCATCGTTCACTTCAAATTACATCTGTAATAACCTGATAAATGTGGATTTTTTGTCAACATTGTTTGGAAGATGAAATGAATATACATCATGATATTAGTGAAATATATGTAAGAGTCTGTCAACCAAAAAATCAACCAAATTACCTCTTTAGTTCTCCGGTGATTCTGGCTGGCTGGCTGGCTGGCTGCCTGGTTGACTGACTATGTATGGGTCATGCATACAAGTCGCACTAATGGAGTTAGAGGGCTGAAAATTCAAAAATTTACCCCTCATTAGGTCTAAAAGAAAAAAAATTTTTGTGTTTTTTAACCCCTCCATCGCACCATTACGAAAATAGATTTTTTTGAGGGGGGTCAATTTACAATGTAAGTTTATGCCTAATTAGTACCTTAGTTTAGCAGGCAGCATTCACACTTGTTTGTTTTCTTAAAATTTGACTTTTTAGTGTTTCGACAAAAGGCAAGAGAAGTAACTTATTTATTGATCATCCCTTTTCCGAATTTTTCAATTGATCACCCTCCTCCCCAACACGACCTGCTTCAAAAAAAAGTTGGTCATGTGATGGTTTCTATTGAATGACAATCCAGACTTGTTTTTTTTAATATGTTGATCACTTGATCTCCAAGTATGTTTTTTTGATTACTTCTATCTTTCAAGTTCCAAAATTTCTGTTACTGTCATTTAAATTTTTGGTTAAAAAGAGTTACTTCCCTTGTTATTTCAAAAGAGCCTGCTCAGTATAATTCACTTTTCGACGTTCTCGTAGCTTTAACAAGATATTTATTCAACATTCATGTCAAAACTACGTTGACATAATTAATATAACCTCGAGTAACTGTGATAGAACTGAAACTTTTCTCAAAGTTCAAGATGTACTCAATAATCTTTGAAGATTCAACTTAACTTTACTAACAAGTAATATTAAAATCATCATTATATCTATTTAATATTTATTTTTTTCTGAATTTAAGTTTGTTGCTAATGACACCTGATTCTCCATTTACTATTTTATCCTTCTTTTATTAGGGTAAAATATTATGTTTGAAATTTATCATCGTTCACTTATTTACAATTGAAAAGTCTTTTAGTGGGACGTAATTTTAAAATTGCAGTTATTTGTGGATATATAGTAAAACATAAGAGGAGAAAAAAAAGCTTCAAATATTTTTGACGAAAAAGAATCTTCAAAAGCTTTTTTCAACTGACTCTCATCAGAGGTTGACCCATCAGAAAATGTTTAAAAGTACTGTTTGTTCTTCAAACAACATTTTTTGAATTTGTAAATTTTTTCAAATGTTACACTTGGATATTTTCTGATGGGTCATTCTCTGACGAGTGTCAGTCAAAAGGAGTTTTTGAGGATTTAATTTGAAAAACAAATTTGAAACAATTTTTTCGTCCTCTATTATGTTTAATTATGCATTGGCTAATTATGGCAATATCATACAATTTTTACAAATTTCCCAAAGTTCCGTCAATAATTATTCACTGATTTATTCAGACTAGCATCCTGGTAGTTATCACTACAGCATTTCAGCCACTGTACCTTACGGCCTTCTTCAGGAGTCTTCGTCTAGGAATTACAAACCAAACCCTTCATTCAATCCACTGGGGTAGATTGTTTTCATTTCATTGTCCATGCTAGGGGTAATACCTTATACTGGTTAATTCTTCATAGTCAATTCATCCTTGTGAAGTGGTTTGTCTGCCTCTTCCACTGAGCTTATATCATATACACTGATCCAGTGTAAGAGCCAGATCCCCCAACTCTAGAATTCCACAGAGAAGGACTGGTACATTGCAACTCATTTTTTCTTCTTTTTTAAATCATTTTTTAAGGTGAACAATTTATTTTTTAATTATAGGTACAGCTGAACTGTTGGTTTTCAAAGCTCTTCCCTATGGTCCTGTCACAGAGACCCTGTTATATCTGGTACGTCGTATGCACGAGAACAAGGCAATATTGAAAGGAGCTCGTCGGGAAAGACTTTTACTTCAACAGGCGCTTAAAGACAGAATCTTTTCCTTCAACAAGTGACTTACAGATTAATGCAAGATCTACATGCATTGGAATATCAGCCGGAGGCGGGGGTCAAATTCAGGCAAAATGGTGAAATTTTGGGAAAATCATTATTAATTCAGGCAAAACCATGGGAATTTCAGGTAAATCAGGCCCTCTGCCTACCTCAACCAAAGAGAACCTATCTGCCAATGTCTACGTGATTAAGGTCTTTATTGTTAATCCCCACCAAAAGCCAACACCCATATATTTGGGGTACAGAAGCCTGAAAAGAAAAAAAAAGACTAGGTTGTATTTTCTTTTTCTCATGGAATAAGACTCCAAATACTGGGTCTTTTTCAACTGTCCTCAATACGAAAACAAAACTGTTGGTTTTCTAAGTTCCAGTTGGTTTCAGTGTCAAGCTTGCCTGAAAAAGTCACAAAATTCTATACCCTTTATTGCTGAATTTATCATATTTCAACATTTGACAGGATTAACATTTACTTGCAAATTCTTTCATTTTAACCTCAACCCTAGAGAGCAGGCGATAAACTTAACATAAATTAAAACTGGTAATTAAAACTGGTAATGAAAATTTTGGTCTGGTGGAGGAATAATGAAAAAGTCACAAATATCTATACCCTATATGGCTCAATTTATCTTATTTCAACTTACTTTTGATAGCATTAGCATCTTCTTCAGGCTAAGCTGCAAAAATCTGACCATTTGACTAACCTTAAACCCAACTAAAAAGGACTGACTGTTTGGCAAAAAGGTTAAAATGTTTTGAGTCTCCAAGATCAAATTGCGGTTAAAATTTCACCCCAGACTAACACCACAAACTGAGTTTCTAAGACTAAAGAAAAACCCCAATGGTTGCTTAAGAAATAAATATCATACCACGGATAATCTTAAAATATGAGTAAATATGTGATGGCAACTGGCAAATGAAAATTCAAGATGAAAGTATTTTCTTTAATGATTTAAAAATCTTGAAGTTTCCTTCACAACCAGGATTCAGATCCTGTTGTAAATCATAAACAGTACTAGACTAACTATCTGGCTTCCAGAAAACTGGAATTACTAAAAAAAACTGTCATTTTAGAAACTAGCTGATTTTTAATCTGGCAGGATTCATTGTACTTTAGCGCTTGGCTACTTTTTGTTGTAATTTTTGTGGCGTGGTTGAATTGTCCTCACATAAAGTTTGGTGGATTAATATAGATTAAACAGACTCGGTTTTTGATGTGGATTCATTTCTGTATGTAATAAACTGTTTCAGTCTTTACTTTTCTTCGTTTACTTTTCATTCCATATTCGAAATTTTTTCAGAATTTTAAATGGATTAATAAATATCAAACAGACCTGACTTTTGAGGTGTATTAATTTGCATCAATTAAATACAATTTCATTCTTTACTTTTTATTCTTCATTTCATATTTTATGTATGTATCCTTAGTCTAGCAATATGGAAAATTCAGAAATCTGGGACACTCGTCTGGTGTTGTATCAAATTACTGCCAATAAACTATATTGATGTCAGGATTCATGTGTTCAACAAGTTTTATGATCTAATTGATAGAAATACAATATTTTTTTTTCTATTTCCTACTATTTCCTGGCATTTACATACCATCTTATACAGGTGGGTTGATAGATCTGTAGCCTGACATGTAGTCATTAACTGACTTATAATCTGAAATCCCCCACCAAGTTCAGTGCACTAGCGAAAAAAAAAGATTATGTTGAAAAATGAATGTTTGTTGTATCAAATAAATGCTTTTCTCATCATTAATCTGCAGAATTATTGATGTACCTATGTAGGTTGATACCATTAATTATTTACTTTGTTTAACTCTTAAACTCATAAACCACTTGTAATTGACGGTGGAACTCTTTGATGAATAGGATAAAAATAGTGGAACTCTCCAGTGAATTGAATAAAAAGAATCTGAAAAACTCACCAACTGGTCAGAGGGATATAATTTTGATCAGAAGTTAGTTGCCTTGAGATTTTCTTTGTATGAATTTGAAAGTTAAAGTTCTCTTATTGTTTAAAGTTATATGAAAAGGAATGAATCATTACTATTATCCATATAAATGCATATCCATTGATCTATTTTTTTTGTGTTGTAATTTTCAATGAGCACATATGTGTAACTCTCCAATCCTATATTTGTTTCTTTTAATCTATACTCAATAGTTTTCTGTTGTTGTATTTGTCCAAAGCAATCCAGTGATTATTTGGTCTGCTTTTACTTTCCTGTTCAATAGTTTTTACAGTTTCAGAATCAAATTCTGGTATTCTCAAGTTTTTATGTTTTTCTTCCATAATACAGCAACCAAGACTAAAAATGCCAGTTATTTTGACAATGCTTGCATTCAGTATTTGATTACCTTTTTTTGTTTCTATCAAACTTTACTGACTTGCAAACAATCAGAGAAATCTGTATGTGTGTGTGTATATGCACTGCAATTACTCAATGACTTGTACAAAGTTTAAGATTTGCTAGATATATTAATCAGTACATAAGGCAGAGTGGTGTCAAGTTTGGAGATTTTTTGAAAAGCAGTTCTCAAGAAATCTAATAAAAATGAATGATATATTAAAGATTATAGATCTTTCTTCTTGGTTTCTATGAATATTCTCCCTTGACTTCCATTCTTTACAATTATTATGATAGCTCATACCTGTTTTCTAAATAAATGCAAATAAAAAAGTTGAGGACATTTCATAACTCAGCAATTATTATCTTACCAAGATAATAAACCAGAGTTTGAGTTAAGGGTTAGGATTAGGTTAGTTTTTTTTAGGGGCTTTTAACTCAACGAAAAAATTTGTGTCCATTGAGCCAACTGAAATACAATAGACTGTAATAGCCATAATCATTTACTGGCAAAAACAATCATTGTTTTGTATTAACTTGGTCCATTTTTATAGACATTCTATGTATAACATCTTCAGACATTTATCCATAGTCTATGGTAAGTTAGTCTTATTATTTTAGATTTTTAGTTTACTAAGAGACACAGAAAAATAGATTACATTGGAAGATCATGAATATGTGAAAGAAAGCTTCGCTGAGAAAAGCTAACTATATTTTACAAGCAGATATCCTGGAGAATGGCTGAGGGAGGGTGTGGTCAATTTTAAATCCTTCCCCACCCCTCCAAAAGCTTTATGAATAGTAGTTCTTTTATTGCATTTCTACTAACATTATACAATAAGAAATCTAAATATAGAAAGGGGTCCTTCAAGTGTCCAGGTATGCCCTGCAGGGATTCCTCTTTTGTATTTTTATTTTTTCTACAAACAATATTCATCAATTTTACAATTCTTCAAAAATCATATAGCAACATGATATGACAACTTTATCCCTGTATACATGAATAATTTAAGTCTGTTTCTTTGCTTGTATATATACATATATATATATATATATATAAATACATTATATCATTTGAAACTCTATTTGAAGTGACCTCCCATTGTTACATGGAGAATGAGTCACTCGGCCTAGACAACATAAATAGAAATGAATGATTAAAGAAAAATGGGACTGCTGCTGTAATCGAACCTGTGACCAATAAAGTAGCACCTTTAAAGTAGACATGCTCTTGACCATTGAGCTAAACAGTCTGAGAGAAAGGCAAAGGTCCAGATAACCGCTTTATACCCATTCTTTTATGTATGACAATTTACTGTCCATGTCTGCACTGTTTGATTCTAACACCGACAATTATGTGTATATATATATATATATGGTAGGACAAATTAGGACCCTATGCTATGTGATTAGGTTGGGAAAAAATTGGGAATAGAGTTGTGCTCTCCTCTATTCAAAATGATAGAAGCGAATGAAAACAGAACCTTGTACCAGCATGCATATACACTGTAGACCCATCATAACACGGAAGTCGGGGTCGATTATTTTCTACCACGTTATAAGTATGAGCATATTGTAGTGAATTTTCTATTTTTACAAACTTTGTCCCAACCCCTTAATCAACTTTTCCAAGAGGGTAGAGTGTGGCTAGTCCAGCAGAAAGACAGAAATAAATAAAGAACATTTTTCAAGTTGTGAGATCTCACTCACCAGAAGGTTACATTTTGACAAAACTTAGTTACATATATGGTGAGTGTCTCAAGTTGACAGTATGTTGGCAATATTTCCAGTGACAGATGATAGGGAAAGGGTGTAATTGATTTCCTTTTTACAGATGACATTACCCGATTCAGCATTTGGTATATATCTGATAACTTTTTGATATCTATTTGGTGGTTTTCAGCAATTTCTAAAAATTTAGCACTTTTTGGCAGTCAAATTAGTGTGAAAAATATTTTTTGAGTTAGCAACATTGACCTGATTGGCCTTGCTAGTTTCAATAAGTCTGTGCTACTGACAACTGAATTTCACATTCATGGGCCCAGTGCATAACATTTCTTAGGGTTCTGTCCATTTTTGTATTTAGCAATTATTTTGAGAGTGAAATATAGTTTTTTGAAAATTGGCGTTCATGCTCAAACTGTTATATCAAGCTGTGTTATAACATGTCCACAGTGTATATAACTAAGAGATATATTTGTCAAAATTGCTCTAACCATAAATGTATTATTTTATTAATTAAAGAATAATACTTAGAGAGCAGCCAAAAATAATGTGAAGATTGAGAGATTACCATAATTACAAAACATTGGTCAGTCATTTGAAGAAAAAAAGAAACATGTTTTGGAGAGAAACAGATCACCAACACAAACAAATATATACATATGTATGCACACATGCAAACACACACACACACACACACACACACACACACACACACACACATGCACACACATACACACACACACACACACATATATATATGGTAGTAGTAAGTAAGTAGTAAGTAAGATTAATCTATCACTGTGTTACATAGATGTAACATACTTTTTTCTCAATTTCCATTTCCACATTGTCAAATTACTACTACCATTCTCCTGAATTGCCTTACATCAGCAAAACCAATATATATATATATATATATATATATATATATATATATGTATTGGTGGAGAGTCATTAACATGTGTGCATTTCAACTGACTAACAATCCACAGTAAGTCAATATAAATCAATAGAAACAATTCCTTAGAGTTTAATGAATGTAATGTTAAATGTTAACATAATATGAAATTATTTGAGAATAAAACTAAGACTTGCGGACCCTGATGATGGTCCATTGACTAAAGAAGAGGTGATCAACTGTACAATCTGAGTGACTGGTCAACCCAGTCTCTGTATCTTGCCACACGTGTAAAGACTCCTGGATAATTTTCAGGATGATCCTTGCTAGTAAATGATGCCACTCCAACCTGCACCCATCCGCGGGGTGTTGGACACACGAGGGGACCGCCACTGTCACCCTGAAAATACACAGGAAGGTCAGAAATGAAGACAGGGAAAGATATATATAAAGAATTAACATACAAAATTTGTATTGTTTGTAACTATGAGAATAATTATTAACATACCAACCTTTGTTTGCATAAAATCAATTCTTGCCATCTTTGATGTTGATACAATATTTTGGCTGATTCATTCTATGACCTTCTTCAGGTGCAAAATATTATATCCTTGAGGACAGAGAATCTCATTTGGTGGTACAAAGCGGAAAAAAACTCAGTATCAAACAGAAAATTTAAATGTAACCAATGATGCCACTAATCATAGACATCTGATTCCAGTTTTCCTGGGGTGGGGGGGGTAGACAAAAGGATTCATTTCTGGGGTGAGGTGGGGTTTACATCCAGAATATATCTTAGCAGAAACCCTGTCACCAGCAAAGAGTAATTTCATCTTTTCAAATGGATACATCAAGTACACCACCATTATCCTTTAATGACTCTGAGGTTCCATCTTTCAACCCCCTTCAGTAAAAAGGCCTGATCAAGGGTAGGGGGCTAATGCCTTGTTTGCCCCCACCCCTTGGGGATGTCCATGCCTCTGATCACATCTATGTATTACATTACTATCTAAAGAAGAGTCAATCGAACAATCTCCTATAATCAATTTTTGAAATTATTTTTTTATCTTGGTGGTAATGAAATACACTGAAAAAAGCATTCTGTAGACCAGCTTAAAAAAAACAATTTTCAAATCAAACCAAAGAAACACTTTTTTCAGTGTACAAGAAGCAACAGGAATCAATAAGAAGCAACTATAAACAAAATGAATGTTATTTCTTTAAAAAAAAAGCTTCTATATGGCAATTTGTGGTAATCAATTTAAAGAATTTAGAGTCAAGGGTAAGGTTATTTATGATTAGAGTAATTATTATTGGTAATAAATGACGTCTTTGCTTGACTACTTGTTGCTTCCTGTCGCCTCTTGTATTTTACTACAACTCCTCTTAATCCCCATTACTATTATAGAAAATCAATTTGCTTTTCCTTCCATGCTATAATAATCCATCTCAAATTAACCTAAACAGATGTTATATACTGCTACTTAATAAACACATTTACCATCTACTAAACTGTTTAGAGACCTGTCATCACAGTTCATCATTGAACAAACCATACATCAAAATTTGAAGTCATGTAAAGATATCAAAGACTGAATATAATCAGAATAAATCCCTTGTATGATATCACAAGCATTTTGCATTGGAAAACATTTAGAAAAAAATAATCAAGAAATACCTTGATTCTCAAGAATCTAGATGTTATTAATGAAGCCATCAGAATAAAGCCTAAAAAAAAGGTCAGAAAAGCCTTTTTTCAAAATTAGAAATAAACTTTTTTCAGAAGAGGTCTAGTGGAGTACTGATTCCAATTTGTAGATAAAATGGTATGACCAGGAGCACTGGAACAAGCAAAATAAGCAAACACACAAACAAACACACGCACATGTAAAAAAAGGATAGAACCCTTCGCAATCTTTGATGGCTACGGTAGTTCAATACGTGATGACTATCATGACAATCTTATGTAAGTTTAAATGAGACGAAACATCTAACAGTCATTTTGAAGACAGCTTTTCTTTCACCTTTTTGCCATCAGCTGCCTTACAGGATTATACATTCACAAGGTCTGTCCAGAAAGTAGCCGGCCATTTTGAAGTCATTTTTCCAGAGTCATTCACCCTTGAATCTTTCCTGCAAATTTTTGTTCACCCCTGACCAGGTCTATAACAAGCATGAGGGGAGGGGGGGTCTCATTAAATGATCTTTTAACATATACTCCTACTATGGAGGTTACAAAATGAATAAGTCTCTGTATAATTTGATGTGTCACATGAATGTTTATCAAGTGGTTATTTCATTCAACTTTTTGAACACCATTAAAATATGTACAGAAAATTAAGAGCAGTAAAGAAAACAAGGAAATGAAAAATCATAAAAATTTTCTTGTTTACATAAAATAAAATAAAGTTACTTTTTTATCTTCAATAACTAGGATGTTCCCGTATTTCTGCAATAAGCTTCTCAAACCAAAGTTCTATTTCCTCTTCCGACGCATCTTGCAATAATGAATCAACATCCTGAATCAAATACCCTCCTAGTTTTGTTTAGGCCCCATATTGGATGAACCATTCACCCCTTCAAGAAAAACACTGATTTAGAGAGCTTGATGTGCAACTTTAATGTAACCTGGCAGCTAATCAGAGGTGAACTCACTTGAACAGATACTCTCCTGTGAGGTGGCTCATTTGGCTGTCAGACACCAATGAATGAGCTTGTGCATAGTGTGAATGTTGCATCCACAATGACTGAATGCTGTTTTTGGGGGGAGAAAGTATCACATGACCCAGAAGTGTCAGTACCCTAAAATTAACATATTGCATCCTGTGACTTCTGGCTTTTCCTAAAAAGATTCCAGACCATAATTAAGGGGAATGTGATGAGGCAGCTAATGATTATCCTGAAAGAGAACATTGGGCATCATTTTGAAAAATGAAAGGAATATAATGATAAGTGTATAGGTCCGAAGGAGAGTACTTTGAAGGGAACTAAGGCATCATTGCCTTAGGTAGGCTATTTTTTTCTTAATATTAAATGGCTGGATTCTTTCTAAACCAACCTTGTATGTAGCATTCTTAAGATTCCTAATCTGATAAGATCTTTTTACCACCTCTGTCCCATAATATTTGTCATATTTAGTGTATGAAAAGTAGATGCAAACGTAACAACTATTATGGGGCAGAAATATTTGAACACCTGTAGCCCCCAAAAATGTCAAAGAAATCTATCCTTCTTTATTTGTGAATATGTTTTGGAGTTTTTTTATTTATGTGTCTTCGTGTTCCAGCACTCCTGGCCATACCATTTTGTCAACAGACTTGAAAATTGACATTAATACTCCACTTGAACCTTTCAGAGAAATTTTTGTTTTTTTCTCAATGGAAAAAAGGCCTTTTCAACCTTTTGGGGGCCTTATTCTGGTGGGTTCATAAATTAAAATATTGATTCTCCAGAATTTTTTAAAACTCAATTTTGAATGTTTTCCAATGGAAAAAACCAGTGATGTCATTCTTTCTCACACGACTTTTCTCAGACTTTCTTGTATGACTTCAAATTTTTATGCTACGGTCTTTCAATTATTGACTGTGATGGCGAGTTCTTTTTTTCTCTCCTTTACTTACTCTGCATATTCCTTTTGCGTGGTTTGTAAATCCTGCACAGATTTTCTGTTCACTCACGATTCCAAAGTAATGAGAACATTCACTGTTGGACATAATTGGTAGGCTCAGCTCCTGAGCATATTTGGTGACACTGCCACCTGGGGAAAGGACAAAAAGGTTAAAAGAAAACAAACATAGTGAAGGCTTACTCTTTATTTCTGATTATGCCGTTATTCCTTACCATTGAAACAATGGCCTGAATTGAAAATAGTATAAAAAATAACTAAAATTAAGATGAAAGTAAAAACCATACAATATCTATAAAAACTAGTGCTCCAAGGGAAATTATGAATCAGCACCACTCATATATTCTGTGTTGGAGGTGGTTAGTTAAAAAGTTGGAAAAAGGAGTGATCAATTATTGTTACTTCTTTCGCCTCCTGTTGGACTGTGATCATTAAATGAGTCTGAAATTTTGAAAAGAAATGCGGGTGCAAACTAGTGATCAATTCAGCAAAAACTCTCATTGTATATTGACTGCGCCCCCCCCCCACTGAAAACCTATTTTGGAGGAAAATTTCTTAATACCCACGAAGAATATTTTCCCTACTCATTAAGAGGAGTGTGTGCAAAATTTTGCGTTTCTTCAACTAATAGTGAGGGCTTGGCTTGGGGAAGTCCGCATAGATAGATAGATGCAAATAAATGTCAGAACATGTGAACAAGCTAAACCCAGCAACAGTGATTAAACTGGTTTGTTGTGGATAGCAGTGATTAACTAAACTAAGCAACAATGATAAAATTATTGGGGGTCCATGGGTAGACCGTACAAAATCTTAGAGTATTAAGAGAAAATTATTAAAGGCAGTGATGCAGCTAGAGATTTGAGGGCCTGGATAGGTAGTTTGGCTCGCAGAGGGGTACCCTACGACATTCAGTGAGATTTGTTATTGGATAATGTTGATAGAATTACAGTAAGCAAACTACTATTCCGAAAGCTTTTAGGGATTGGGAGGGGGCGATTTAAAATCCTTCCTAGCCCCTCTTAAACTACATACCTGCTGACCCTACACAGTCATTCTAATAACTGCAAATAGATTAACTAGACAGCAATCAGCACATACTTCAGGCAATCCTGTACACTAACCAAAATCCAAATGAAACTAAAAAAAATGGATAAAAAATAAAGTAATTCTGAGTTGCTTCCCTTGAAATTAAATTTTACCATATTTTTAATCTTTTGTTTTTAATCTCCTTCCCAGCAGAATATTTAAAATATCTCAACCGCAAACAAATTTCTGGATCTGCCCAAATTTTTATCTATTCTTGGGTAGCATATGGCCCAACCTCCTACGAAATTTCATTGAAATTCATCGAGAACTTTTGGGGATATTACGTGGACAGACAAACGTATGTATGCATATGCCTCTTCCAAATTTGTTGGCAGAGAAAAAATAACGTTGATAAAAGTTGAAGGTTATTACTCAAACATACTTGGGACTCATTAATATTTGAATAACAAATATAAACATTTGAATATAAACAATTTCTCAAGTTAACCGAATTTCTCAGCTGAATTATTGGGAATATCAATTGCTTAGGTGTCACCATAGGTGCATTAACCAGAAAGAATGGGGACAACTTACCCCCAAATTTGGGCAAAACCGTATCGAATTTAACCTAAGACTTCCAAAATGTCCATGGGTGTTGCAATGCAATCAAAGGTAGTCTTTTTGAATTAGATTAGTTCAAACTAAAGATTCCTCAAACCATCTATCAACAAACACGCATATATATGTATGTATATATATGTTTGAATATATATATATGAAAATACATGTGTATGCATAGATATTCATATATATAGATATGTGTGTGTGGGTATGTGTATATGTATATATATATATATATATATATATATATATATATATATATATATATATATATATATATATGTGTGTGTGTGTATGTATGTGTGTGTATGTGTGTGTGTGTCTATGTATATGTATACATACATATATATATATATATATATGTATATGTATATATATGTGTATGTGTGTGTGTGTGTGTCTGTGTATATGTATATATACATACATATACATACATATATATATATATATATATATATATATATATATATATATATATATATGAGAGCAAAATGACAGTATCTATGCTGATGGAATTATATTATGTTAGATGTATGCAGTTTAGTGAGAGGTCAATTTAGAATTTGATTATTAGAGAATTAATTTTAAAAAAGGGTGAGTTTATTTCTGCAACTAACACACATGGCAAACAGTAACGAATTCTCTTGACATAAAAATCCATACCCCTATATTCATCATATACATATATATATATATATATATATATATATATATACATATGTATATATATATATATATAAAGAGATAGAGAGAAAGCGGGGAAAGAGAGGCTCACATATCCACATAACACATAGTTATTTTGAACGCATTCACAGAGAATATATACCAATAGATATGTGTTTCAAGAGCCAATTTCAATTTACACTGCTTTGTTCATGTGTGTTTCATAATTATTTGGAATAGAAAATTATGTCTGAAGTATGAGGTCAATAGAAAAATTACAAATATACATTTATTTTTTACTTACCACCTTCTGTGCAGCCCCAACCTTTCATCATGCACATGGTTCCTGCTTGAGGGAAAAGAATATCCTGTTTTTGGGCTAAAGGCACAGGTTGAATGGTCGATATTATTTCTGTAGGGACAGGGTGAGCCAATTTTACCAGTGCAATATCATCATGGAAATCTGTTGAAGAAATTCATAAGGAAATTCATTATTACATAGATTAGTGTTTGGCTCAAATAACCTCCACTGTAGGCCTAGCATAGAAATGAACGCCATATGAGAGCCTTTAATTAATTAAGGAAGAATACTAAGCTTAAAACTTTAAAATACCAATGACAAAAGTAATATACTCTGATAATTTCGGACATGATCGCTTTGATATTTCTCCCCCTTTTGTTAGAACCAAATCAAGAATCATATTCTATTTTATTTTAATTTGTACAATATTCAATGAAATTTTTTAAATGATCAACACAAAGTATATTTCACTGCACTCCTTCAGACAAAAATTTAAAAACCATTATATTTTCAGGAGACCATTAGGATGGTTTGGGATGATGCTAAGAAAAAACTGTTGATTCTTCTTATCTTAGTTTGTCAAATTTGATTGTCTGCACTATTTATCTTCCAGATGTGTCGGCTGTTTCATGATTTAGTAGGTTAGTCTTGTTACTGTTGTTAAAGCTCTTATCAAGTGACACTGAACTACATACCCGAGACAGGTTGCCTTAATTTTATTTGTTTATTATTATTTCTTGTAATTGTTTTCTCATTTCAGAAATTCCGACAAAAAAAATTACGGTGAAGATTTTGCTTGAGATTTTAAAACGTTCAACCAACAATTACTAAAAAAAAAATAAATACTTTTTCTATAAATTACTGTTTTTCAATGATTGTTGATATTTAACCTAAATCTGTCTGACGCACTTTTTTTCTTTGATTTAGTGAATTATTCGTTGATGCTTTTTTTGGGAATTAATGGTTTTATTAAGAGTCTTTGTACCACACAATGAAGCTAACTGCCTTCTTTTAAATTTAATAATTTCAGTTTTTCTTTTCTCTCTTTTTTTTTTATCTTGTGAATTATTCTTGAAACCTTCAAGGGAAGACGCCGCTTCTAATTCAGTTTTTGGAAAAAGTAGAAGTCAAGTGGTATGTCACTAGATGATAATCTGCTTTATTTCAAACATATATCACCGAAGACGGGTACTTGAGAGAATTATAAGCTTTTTGCTGACCAGCAAATTCTTTGCGACGAAACGATTGTTATCAAGTGGTGTTTGTCACCAGAGACAGCATTTGTTTATTTTCATGGCTCAATTGACTTAGACACGCGACATATGTTATCTATTTTCTAATCAAGGGGCCTTTCCCATAAAATGCCGTTCACAGCCGGACCCCTACCGACTTCCCCTGTCTTGGATCGTTTTCTTGGTACGCCTTGTACATTGCATTGACCGTCTTGCGTTTTTTGACAATATATGTAAACTGCGAAACCCCGTAGTTGAGAAAGGGAGAAATATACAGGACACTAAATTGTTATCACGGCATTTCTCTCTTCTTTTTTTTTCATCTCCGCAACTTTTTTTACTAGGGACACACAATTCGCGGGTCCTACCTTTTTGGCTGCTTATACACCCCAGGAGCTCTTTACGTTACACAGTGCACATGTTTTAAATATAAGTTATTTTCTTAGATGAAGATGTTTTCTTCTTTTTTTTTTTTCTTCTTCCCTGATTTTTTTTTCAGTCTTATCTTGACTATTTCGGCTTCTTCTTATTTTCATTTTATAGTTCGGAGATTTTACCATTATTTTCTTTGGGATTTAGCTACAATATAGTTTTTTTCTTCCTGAAATATTGTGAACAGCAACAATCTGAGCCGTGATGGTAACTTTCTCAATGAAAATATATAACTTATCAACTTACACTGTTTGAGTCAATAATGAATTGTTTCAAATGAATGAAACATACGAACTAAAATTTTCTTACAAGAAAAAAAGAATTCTTTGTGACATCATAACAGACTTCCTTGAAGGCCTGACAGCTGACTTTTCAATTTGATGTTCCCTTGTCCGGCAAGCAGGTGTGTAGCAGACAGGAATTCTGTGCCCACAGACATGAGAGGCTAGCTCAAGGCTCTCTAGCAAGCTGTGCCCATCCAACTTTGGCCTGAGGGGTCATCAACAAAGTTAGATACACTAAGGTAAAAACATCATTATCATCATTATCAGTCTTTTATCATCCGTCGTTGGACATAGACCTGCTCCAGGATCCGTCACATTTCTCTATCATCGACATCGTGGAGCCAGTATTTTCTGAATTTGTCTAGTTCATCTCTCCATCTTGTATTCTGTCAGCCTCAGTTTTGCATGTGATCTCTGGGGATCTGTTGTGAGTCGTGATGTCCATTGGTTGTCTGCCATTCTTGCAACATAACCTGCCCATTGCCATTTAAGTTTTCTAATAGATTCTATGATGTCTCAGACTCCTGTATTCTTCCTGGTATGCTGTGCTGTCTTTTGATCTCTCCATGTGAGATTGAGCATTATTCTCTCATCTGCACGTTACATGCTTCTCAGTTTGCGGGCCTGTCTCTTGGTTAGGTTCCATGTTTTAGCTCCATAAGTGACTATTGGTTGCATACTCTTCTTTGCAGGATTATTAGGATCGTCTCTTTCTTTAAGGTTGAGCTTGCTCTGCCAAAGGCTTGCCATCCTAGGGTGATTCTTCATTTAATTTCTTTTTCTTTTGTGGGTTTTATAGAGATTCGTTGTCCAAGGTAGATGTAGTGGTCTACTTTCCCTAGTCTTGCATCTTCGATTTTGACAGTAAATGGAGCCAAAGGACAAACCAAAGACAGAATAGTCTCAAAATGAAAAATTGATACCAAGATGAAGAATACAGGATTTCTCTCTTGATATTGATGCACTGTCTCGAGCTGCCTTTGATTTTTCTACTTAATTTGTGAAGAAGCAAAAATAATGCATAGAATATGTATACATGTATAATAATATTTTTACAAGTAACAGCCAAATGCATTTTATTATAGTTCAGTACATGGTTTTAATGAACCTTTCTTCTTAATTGTCATTCTGATTTAACCAAACTTCAATGAAAAAAAAAAATCTTTTGGGAACAGGATGTAAAATTTCCAAAAATGTGCATAAATCGTTTTGGTCAGAGATTCATGACCAATTGATGACTCATGAATTTGGATGAGTCCCCAAAAATGACCATCTTAAAAAATGGCACCTCGTGAAAAATCAATTTATCCTATGTGACAAAATTTCCACTGTTCAATTTTTCTTGATGGGGAAAGGAAGGAAGTTTTTTTCCTGTCCCAGCTTTCCACACTGTTTTTTCAAGTACCTCTTCTGTTACACAGATATGCATACATCCACTCAAACACACACACACATATAAAAACAACCGACAGATTCTGTCAATTTAAGTTTTTTGTTAGTTTTTCTTGTTTGAACACAAGCTGTTTCAAAACAAGATCAAAAGTATGTAAAAACTCTCCAAGGTTCTGAAATTGTGAATTCAAGATCTTTGAACTACTGTGGGTCATCTTCAAAAATGATTGTTTTTGTGTGAAGTTTGAAATTTTTTACAGCTAATAATTACATCTATTTATACTCTCATGTGAAAATGAACTTATTTGCACGTGAACTTATTGTACTACAAGACTTTTCGGAGGGAATAGTTCAGTGTGTCAAAGATTGAAGCTTGGATAGGGGAGGGGGGGGGGGTCAAGGGATCAATCTCTCGACTGTGTAGGTCTTGAAAAAGAAAAAGAAAAGAGATAGAGAAGAAAGGTTTTTTTTCTTTGTAGTTAGTTACTAACAGATGGAAAATTATTTGCTTGGAGATCACAAGATCTTCCCTCCCCACTGAATACATACACAAGCTTCAAACAAAATCCATTTCTGGCTGGATACATCCTAGCATCTTGACACGCCGTTTACACAACTAGGTCACAATATCTTGGTTATTTGGAATTAGATTTTTTAAGATTCTCAGAAACTTGCTTAAAGGCCACCATCAGCGGCCCTCAAACTCAGTGTCAAGTCACTTCTTAATTATAGAATTTATGCTACAATTATTAGCTTATTCCTCTTATTTTCTTAAAGAACTGTAATTAGCTGTTAACGGGCCCAGAATCTTCTTTGGGCAGATTTTTTTTCTTTTTCAATTCATACTCAACTAGAAAGATCCAGAGAAATTCCATGGGTGTTGACAACTAAGATTATCCAATAATCTTGCAATGTAATGAACAAGGGTAAGAATGGAAGAGGGTGCTTATGCTCGAATCAGAACAAAAGGGACTCAGCCTTTGTTATATCTGTCATTACTCCTCCCTCACCAGTCTGAACCCTAAAAATTAAGTTAGAGTGGTAATAGACCACAAGAATATTGACTAATAGCAAAAGTAATCAATAATAATGATAATAGATATACTAGTTTCTTTCACATTGGTATGTTGTTACAGCTATTATTAGTACATTCCATAGGTAATACATTACTTTAACAAAATATGCACAAAAGTTGAAGTGAGTCAAGGTAAAGCTCCTATTTTGCTCAAGATGAACTCTGAGAAAAAAAAACAATCTGAGAGATTTGTCCAATTTGAGAACAATAGTCGTTGAAGCTTGTACTTTGTCCACTCCTGCTTTGCAATAGGTGTCATCCAAACTAGAAGTGGATGAATCAGGAGCTTCACCTGTATTTTAATTATAGGAATATATGAGCGCGGATTAATGATGATATCTATGTTGTCAACCCCCATAGAATTTCCATTGGTTTTGTTAATCTTTATTCATCTGTAGGTGTAGAATACCAGTTGGAAAAGAACCACGTGTAGCATAAGTTGATAACATCACTAAAGATATTGTTTTTCTTCAAGATTCTATCTTATCCAGCTGTCTATGTATGATAAATCATTGGAAGGTTGAAGGATTAGCCAGATGACTACAGTCAAGGTAATGAATATCATGATAATGACGTTATTTCAATTGAAACTGATAAAATATTTTCTAGCTATTTTACCCTGGTGTTAAAAAAACGACGGTAATATTCAAGTTATTTTGCAATTAGGTAAAAGCTTAGAATACAAAGAGAAGGTGTGAAGGTGTAATTCAATTGAGGAATTGTCACAAAATTCATAATCATATTATGATCATAATCATACAAATAATGGAATAATGAAATAGTCTTCTAAGGGAAGTAACTGTTGCATGAGAACATGGAAATTATTTGCCTTTGGGTGTTACTGACAAAACATAGAGACAAACACTCAGTAGATAGTTTAGAAGCAGGGCAAAAAGACAATTCCAGAAAAATTAAAGAGATTCTGTTAAAAAACCCGACATTGTATTGACATTTTTGATAGCATTTGTCTAAATCCGTTTCTGTCATAAAACTATTTGTTTCCAATTGAGTTCTTAAGATAATCCCCATTAAAAAAAAACTTAACAAAAATAATCATTGCATCCAAAATAAAACAAAAAATATTATCCAATATAATTCATTGGCAAATGAAAAAAATTACAACTATGTGTATAAGGTGTATACATTAGTTGAAAACATAGTGAGGTCTACTTTCTTTCTCTCTCCCTACTTTCTCTTTCTTTCTTTCTTTCTTTCTTTCTTTCTTTCTTTCTTTCCCTCTCCATAATTTCTCTTTCTTTCTTTCTATTTTTTTAGATTTCTCAGTTAAAAGAAATAATATGACTTGGTGTAAAATAAAAAAAAGGAGAGAAAAAAAATTTGTCTTTCTTTGCCCACTCTCTATATTGCATCTTTCTATCTTAACCCAAGTTACGAACTGCTTAAAAAAAAAAAATGAATGCTGCCTACTTATCTTCATCCGCTCTCTCTCAAGGTCACTGGTCACTTAATTCCTTACAAACGCTGTTGACCAATTTGAAAATTTGGTCTTAACATGAAATTTTCTCCATTCTTGGAACTGTCAACTGTTAAAAAATGCCAGAATTCTGAATAATCTTACCATTTATTTGGAAATCTGGATAAACCATCACCCTTTCAACTTTGACATTCCATTGGCGCCATTTCATCTTCCGAAATATTTTTCCAAATATGTGTAGAACTCTCTCTCTAATGTTTGGCTAACATGAAGAAGAAGGAGAAGAAGAAGAAGATGAAAAAGCAGAAGAAAAATGAATAAATGTTGACATCAAATAAAAATTGCTTCATCATGTATCATGTATGTCGATAGACATTTATGAGGTTTGATCAATAAGGCCATAACCTGTAGCTATCAGCTGAATTTTGATCTGAAATTTTCACTGTATAATGTTCAATCTGTGTGATTAATGTTTGAAACTGAGTTGAGTGCATTAAGGAGGATGGAGATTATATCAAACGATTAATATTTGTTGTATAAAACCAAAGCTTTTTTTTAATCATTTAATTAATTTTACAGATGTATATATATCGGCTTTATTTCCACTCTTCTCATCTTGTTCATTCACTGTTGTTTCTAACACAGACAATTATGTTTTTAAGAAATTGATATATTATGAATGTGTTATATCATTCATGAATGTGTTATATTATTTTGAACTCAATTTGAAATTACCTACTCAGCCTAGACAGCATAGAAAAAATAAACGATTGAAGAAAAAAGGGGCTGCTGCAGGAATCGAACCTGTAACCGATAAGGTAGCCAATTCAACTAAGTGTCGCTCTTAACCATTGAGCTACACTCCTTAAAGGCTCAAATAACTGCTTTATCCCCATTTTGTTCATTCTCATTTTGTTCATTCACTGTTCATATCTGCACTGTTGTTTCACAGAGAATTATAAGATTGAGAAACTAATAATTTTGTGAAATTTTCAGGGATTTAGTGAAATTCCAGAGCATTTCAAGAATTTCATGAAATTCTTTGTTTCTCAATCTTTGCAGGTTAACAAGCTTCTGATGCTGATCATCACTAATGTAATGTTAGATCTTTACTGGTTACCCAAATACTGTAACCTTGTGTCAAGTTAACACAACCCAGTGAATATCAAATATATTCTGCTTCAGTATTAACATAAAAAATGGTCTGTCTTAACTACCAAACAATGATTAAAACGCTCTAAAATGATTTAGACAAAGAAATATCAATCAAAGAGGTTTTCGAATGATTTAACTCCTTCTTGTTGTTTGTGTAATAAACAAGATATTTCAACCCATCCATTCTACGGCCTTCTTCAGGTGTACTATCCAAATGTGATGGTGGTAAACGCAAATTTTTCAATGCTAGCAACGCTATGCTGGATTAGGATGTCATCTTTTTCTTTTTCTTTCCTTGTCCCTGTTGAGATGGAAGCCACTTTGAGTTGACCTCTCTGATTTTACACTAGGCCGATATGTTGATGTGGGCAGTCTTCTTGATTTTTTTCAGTTACTCAGTTATCAAAGCATCATTTGAGTGCATAGGTGGAGAAAGATAGAACAATATTTTCAAGACAAGGGGAAGGTACAAAGATTGAAAATTCTACCAACTTTTAAAGAGGTTGTGGCCATTCTCGCAGTCCAACTATTTGCAGGAATTGATTTTGAGCTGGAAAAAAAAGAAGAGACCGTTTAAAAATCTTGAATAATTTGGATCAATCAAGGGATGCTCAATAAAAACAAATGTTAAAATATGCTTAACTTTTGTGAAATGAATAAAGAAATTAAATTGTGACGACAATTTGCAATATCAGCTATATTCTATCATGACTTCAAGTAAGTTTTATGCAATGTTTAAGAGTATGTATATAATTTTTATGACAGTGTATACAACAATTCATAAAAAATAATGATAATTTACTTACTTTTCACCAAAAAAGCAGTGAGCTGCGGACATAACCCATTGGTCAGAGATGAGTGACCCTCCACACCAGTAGTACCTGTAGACAGGGAAAATGCCAAATATTCGACTGACGACAACCTTTGACTGTAAAGAAACCAGCCATGGCCAGCGCCCTCTAGGTATTGAGTGACCTCCAATGAGTGCCATGGCAACAGGGGGGTGGAAACTTGTGCCATTGTGGACTGTAATATTGGGGAAATAAGACGTTAAAAATTGAGATTAGGCTTTAAAAAATTGACGATTTCAGTTAGCAACAGCAGTAAGATTGATGTTCTTGCATAGTTCCCTCTAAGCGCTGTGTGTGTGAGTGTGGGTGCAGATGCATGCATATCTTGTAACTATCACCCTAGTATTCCAAGGGAAATCATGAATCACTGCCACTCATGTATGCTCTTTTTATCTTGTAAATTAAGCAGTGGTGGTAGTATTATTAAGCTACCTTAATGATAATACCAACATACTACCAAAATGGTTTGAACCATAAATTCATGATTCAAACCCCCTTTTTACCCCCCCAAACCCAGATCTGGTTAGTCACCAAATAGAAACCGCTATCTGACCAATGTCTTTTTAAAACAGCATAGTATGTTGGTGGTGATCAATTAAAAAATTGGAAGTGATCAATGAATAAGTTACTTCTCTTGTCTTTTGTTGGGATGTGACCATTAAAAAGTCCAAATTTCCCAAAAATCAATGTGAGCATTGCTGGACAAAAACTAAGGGACCGATTTAGCATAAACTTACATTGAGAATTGAACCCTCCATGAAAAACTTATTTTGGAGGGGAATTTTCAAAAAACAAAAAAAACAACAATTTTCCCAACTCTTTGAGTGGAGTGTGTGTGCAAAATTTCTAGTTTGTACAATGAACTGTTAGTGCTGGGTCTATACATACATAGATATATACAAAGGTCAGAAAACATGAACAACCTAAACAAAGCAAGAGTTTTCAAACTGGTGTGTTGTTAGTAATGGTGATTGATTATTGTGTGCTAAAAAGATTACTGAAACAATGTAATAATCAATAATTATTCATAATTATTGGTATAACAACAATATATCATAATTATACTTATTGAAAATAATTTCTTAGCCAACCATTTCTGCTAACTGGTTAGTAGCAAACAGACTTTTTTTTCACACCACATCATGAGTGTGGCTGTCAAAAATAAATAGTATTTGCTGCTGCTACTTGACACTACCAAAAAAGAAACCCATTTTCACCCAAGAAAGGCCATAGAATGGATTGGCTGAAATGAGTGAACAACAGAAATAACACAAACAATGATTTTGATTGTCAAAAAAAAAACTCTTTGAAAGTTGATAAACATGGTTGTAACTTGGATTTTTATCATTTCTAAGAAAAGAAAATGTGGTAAATTTTAGGTAAGGAGATATCACTTTATGGTTTAATCAAAATATTTACATTACCTTTACATCAAGAGCATAAATTGCCTTATTAACCCATTCTTACCAACATGCAACCCTTTCCTACAAAAGGTAAAAAAAAACAAAACAAAATAATGATTTGGCAAATAACCATGGGATCCTTGACTCACATAATCATGTGGTGTTACCATTAACGAGAGAGAGAGAGAGAGAGAGAGAGAGAGAGAGAGAGAGAGAGAGAGAGAGAGAGAGAGAGAGAATACCAGGCAGTGAGCCAACTAAATCTTTAGAAAGTTTGCATTGAATAAGTATAACTTATATTTCATAAGTAACTATGAAAAGTATTCCATCATCATCATCATTATTTAGTGGGAGGTTTAATTCATAATCTAAATTGATCCTGTGGTTTGTGTCTGGTAGTGTTTCAACTTATTTTATTGAAAATTCGAACTTTTTCAGTGATCATGGGCCAATAAAAGGCGAGAGATGTAATCTATTCATTGATCACCCCTTTCTCAGAATTTTTGATGTTGGTATCTCTTGTAAAATACATGAAACAATGTAGTCCTGATTAGTATGTTTTCGATCAACATGCTAACAATATTTTACCCCTTTAATCAAATAGCATGCCCCAAAATTTGATATATGTGGTGATTAAAGTCTAATTCAAAATAATTTCAATTGTAATGAAATAAGTCTCCTATTGTACTCTGTTTTCTTCCAAAATGTTTTTACAGTTGGGATATTTTGGTGTGTACATTTTTGACAACAGTGACAGCTGAACCACCAGGCCTGTCACCAAGGGGTCCTGGCCCCTCCTGGAAATCAATTGGCCCCACCCGGTAAATGTGATGTGAATTAATTTTAGTGTGCTAATTTTACAACATAAACCATTTTCACAACATATCTTCATTACAGTGTTGCTGATATAGTACATTTTGCACTAAATTCAATTTGTTTCTTATTTATGCAGTGCAAAAAGGTACTGAATTGGCAACACTGAAATGGAGAGGTGTTTTAAAAATGGTCTATATTGTAAAAATTGGCACACTAAAATTAATTCACATCACATTCACCGGCAATGGGCCTGTGAACACATGAAGATTTCAGAAATCAGCCAAAAATATTCCTCCACTTCTGACGTTCTTATAATCCTGGAACTTTTTTTTAATTATTATTCTTTGCTAAAAATCATTTCTTAATTTATTTTGAATTTGAAGTTCAGGATAAATTAAATTGAATTATTTTACACAGGTTTTAAAATTTGTGCAGCATTTGTTATATTAACTACTGCACTTTTAACTATGTAGCAAAAATAGCATATGGTAAGTGTCCCACTATTTCAAGGGCTCCACACTAGATGCTTGCAATCTATTGTATCCAATATAAGGATTCTATGCTTGCTTTATTACTATAGTACTCTACTGCCTTCAATTTTCATGAACAACTGGGTGTTGAAGATTAGTGATTTTAGCCAAATTATCACATTTAAGTTAAGAGTTATCATTTCAATGTAGTAATTAACGTGAATGTGGTTTTATGTGATATACAGATATACAACCGATAATTATATAACTTACTGATCCGAGTAAAATGAAACTGACTATTTATGAAGATCCCTACGAGTTTTTTCTTTCTGCACTGCTATGCTGTGGACATTTTGTATGATGTAATAAAAAAAGTGTATAGTTTTCTATCATAGTCAGGACGTTTTTTGTTTTTTTTGGCTCATTTGTCGCAAAGTCAACTGATTTTTTATGACATCATAAAAAAAGTGTAGTGTTTCCAATTGTAGTTGGCAGGTTTTTTCTAGTTCATCTGTTGCAAAGTCAACCATTTTTTTATGACACCATAAAATCTTATTCAGAGCATTTTTTTCAACTCATCTTTCACAGAGTTGACTGTGAACCTGAGCTATCTCTTAGAGTATAAGATTTGAAACTGAAGTCATAGCTGCTGCACTAAGATCATGATGAAATAGTACTATTACTGAGATGTTGAACTTATTCATCGTATCAAGTGGCTGTGTAATGAATGATGAAAAATTGATTACTTTACAATACAAGTGAAAAATGTATTTGTTCTAATATCAGTCAGTTACCCACAACAGACTGGTTCAATCACTGTTGCTGGGGTTAGATTATTCATGTGTTCTGCTACTTATATGTATGTATCTATCTATGTATCAATCAGGACTTCACCCGGCCCTTACTGTTCAGAGTAGAAACTTGGAATTTTGCCCGCACAAAACCTTCTCAATGAATTAGAAGATGTTTTTTCTTGTTTTTTGGAAAATTCCCCTCCAAAATAGGTTTTTAGTGGAGGGTTCAATACACAATGTAAGTTTTTGCTAAATTGGTCACTACTTATGCCCGCTTGTTTTTTTTCTGAATTTCAGACCTTCTTTAGCAAATGCAGCCCAACAAAAGGCAGGAAAATTAACTCATTTATTGATCATTCCTTTCTTCCAACTTTTTAATTGATCATCCCCAACACATCATGTATCAGTGTTGATCATTTATAGTTTTCTTGGAATGCTAGTTTGTGAGCATTTTGATTGTTTGTGACCTAATGTATAACATATACTACAGTCCCCACATTGGCTTAATCTAACCCTGACATTATCAGCATTAATTGAGGGTTTCCTGCTATAATAAAGAATGTTTGACATTTCCTCATTCAGGTGTCCTTCCTTCATTAACAAGCCATTATTTGGGTCAAGTTTTCTTGATGGCAGACTGAAAAGGAAAGTATGTCAAATGTCCTCTAACTTGTAGGGTCTTTCTGGAGTTTCTCAAACATATTATAGAAGTAATTAGAGGATTAAATTTAAGTAGCTGGAAAACACACATGTGTTCATGAAATACAGCACTAGGCGTGTGGAAGAGAGATAAATTGATAGATATGAATGGATTTTGATGGATAGATAGATAGGTAGGTAGACAGAGAGAGATAGATAGACTGATAGATTGACTGAGATAGATAGATAGATATGAATAAATTGGGATTGATAGATAGGTAGATAAAGATAGATATGAACAGAGTGAGATAGATAGTTAGATAAGTAAATAAGAAGGTGGTTAGATATGAACAGATAGGTGTATATCTACCTATCTATGTATATATATATATATATATATATATATATATATATATATATATATATATATATGTACATATGATATATATATATATATATATATATATATATATATATATATATATATATATATACATATATATATATATGTACATATGATATATATATATATATATATATACATATATGTATATATATGTACAAATGATATATATATATATATATACATACATATATATGATATATATGTATATACACACATATATATATATATATATATATATATATATATATATATATATATATATATATATATATATATGTATATGTATATATATGTATATCATATATAGATATATAGATAGATAGATATAGATATAGATAGATAGATAGATGGATAGACAGACACATATAAACAGAGACCATTAGCTACCTAGGTAGGAAGATATGAACAAAGATATAATAGATAGATAAGAATGTACAAATAGATAAATCTATAATATAATCATTTGAAGTTGTTGGACGTATGATGAAATAACTTGAGAGAAGGAAAGGGTGATTTTGAGTGAGCTCACAAGTGTGTGTGTGTGAGTATACTCTGGTCTTGATTTAGGATATGTCATAGTATAGGAATGTGTGGTAGAGCAGTGAGGGGATACCTTCCATCCCCACCCTGACTGGTTTGTAATGCAATTATTGGGGGATGTGAGAAAAGGGTGGCTAACAAACTATTTTTTCCATTTCATTTCTGATGTATAGCACTTCTATTTTTTAGCCTTCATGTCTCTTAATGGTTTCATTAGTAATAGCTTGATACAGAATTTTTAATTTTGACATCTGATAGATTTTAACAATTTGTTATTTACACCCTTTTATATCAACCTTTGCCAATTTTGACTTCCTAAAATTGAATATCTTAGCCTCAAGATTGAGGGGTGCAAGAAAGATCACGAAATCTCAAAGGGGTGCTTTGAAAAAGGTCAAGAGCCGCTGTGATAGAAGGAGATGTGAAAACTCAGTGTGTGTGATGGGGTTTTGGAAACTGGAAGTTTTTGTATGTATGCATGAGAGAGAGAGAGAGAGAGAGAGGATATACCGGAAATTGTATGTATTCATATATGAAGTATATATCTAGAAAAGATATCTTTTTATGATGCATAATCAACAAACATATATATGTGTATGTATGAACTTATAATTATCTAAAATTATCTGAAAAAAAAAAATCTTTTATCTAAAATCATCCAAAAAATTCCACCACAAGATTTGGGCATTGTTAGACTAAGATGATGATGATGATGATCATCATCATCATTCTGTTAGTGTCCATCATTGGACAAAGACCTTCCCCAAGATTTATGGGCATCGTGAAGCCAGTACTCTCTAAATTTATCTAGCTCGTCACGACATCTCGCTTTCTATCGGCACCTGCCTCGCACCAGATCTCTGGGAATCCATGTTATGAGTTGTAATGTCTAGTGGTTATCTGCTATTTTTGCAATATGTCCAGCCCATTGCCATTTGAATTTTCTAACAGATTCTATGATGTCCTGGATTATTGTCTTTTCTCTAATAGACTCTGCTGTCTTATGATCTCTCCATGTAGGGCCAAGCATGATTCTCTCATGAGCATATTGCAAGGTTCTCAGTTCATGGGTTGATCTTTTGGTAAGGTTCCATGTTTCAGCTCCATAGGTGACTATCGGTAGGATACATTAGTTGTGTACCCTTCTTTTTAGGATTAATGGAATTTTCTTGTTCTCAAGTCGAGCTTGCTCTACCGAAATCTTGCCAACCTAGTGCGATTCTTTGCTTGATTTCTTTTTTTGATGACTTCATGGAGACTTGCTGTCCTAGGTATATGTAGTGGTCTATTTTCTCCAGCTCTGCATTTTCAATTTTGATTGTTGTGTCTTTGTCCCTTATTTGTTTGTTGTACATGACATTTGTTTAGCAGAAGTTTGCTGAAGAAGGCCAACCTTCTTGCTTGCTTCATTTAATTCATCTAATATTATTTGGAGATTGTGAAGGTTCCTAGCAAAGAGGACAATGTGGTGTACTCGTAAAAATTTTCAAGAGAGACAAATATATATATATATATTTCCACACTGACAGCAACACGGACAAGCAAAGAGCAATGAAGCTGTAGCTCACTTGGCTGGTTGGTTGGCTAGGCCATTTGTGGAGCTATGGTGATTTGATAAGATATTTACGCACACACACACTCACATATATATATGTCTCAAAAGGTAACAATGCATACATACATATGTATAAATATATATATGTATACATATAATGAGTAAAGATTTTAAAAAATTTTCCAATGTATCACTTGCCCTATACAACATGAAAATAGAACTGTTGTGTTGAAAGAAACAAATAGAGCAGATATAGACCAAAGAATAAATAAGATGAGAATTCGGCTTAAAAACAGTTATTTGGGCCAATGCATTACTGGAGGCTGTTTAGCTCTATGGTAAGAGCCATGCTACTTAGAAATGGCTACTCTATTTGTTTCCTGTTGCAGCTCCGTTTTCTTCAATTGTTTATTTTATCTACGTTCTCTAGGCCAAGTGATACATTAACCATTTAATGAAGGGAGATCATTTCAAATAAAAGTTTCTATACAATATTATAGAATTTATAATCATTCCGTCAGATCATATATACCCATTTCTTGATACATAACTATCGTGTTGAAAGAAACGAATCGAGCAGATATAGACCGAAGAATAAATGAGATGAGAATTTGGAGTGAAAATAGTTATTTGGGCCTTTGCATTACTGGCAGCTGTTTAGCTCAATGGTAAGAGCAACGTTACGTTGAAGCAGCTGCCCACATATATGTATGTAAATCTATACATATATATGTTTTCTTCACGTTTTAAGTATATTTGCGAGATGCTTTTCAATATCTATGTTTGCCAAATGCTTTCCAACCAATAATTAAAAGTAATTTTATTTCACATGGTCCTTCTCTAGCTTCTTCATTTGACTTAGGTGAATATATTTTGTAATCTGTTCTAAATCTTCATCTTCTTTTCTTTTGGTGGTTTTGGGGGATGTTATCATTGAACGTTACCTTTGCTTTAGTTCTGTTCATCTTTAAACCTATTTCAAGGCTTTCCCTATTTAGATCACTTTGCATGTTTTACAACTCATCTGGTGTTTCTGATGTTGTTGCCATGCCATCAGCAAATTGTAAATGGTTCAAATATTCTCCGTCAATGTTGAATCCCATTTTTTCCCAGTTATTCTTCTGAAAAAGTACTTTCAAAGTTTGCGGTAAACAGACCAGGAGATATAGTATCCCCTTGTTTCCCTCCTTTTTCAATCATCATTTCATTAGTATATTTATGTCAAATTATTTCAGTATCATTTTGTACATATTCTCAAAAACATTTATGTAATTTTCGTAAATACTTTACACTCTTAGCGAGTTGAAGACTGTCTTGTGTTTTACTGAGTCGAATGCTTATTCATAATCAACCAGTGCCAAACAAAGTGGTTTGCTGCATTTTGTTGTCTTTTTGATCAGTTGATTTTTAGTATGTAGATGGTCTATTGTTCAGTAACTACTCTTGTAACCTGCCTGTTCATATGGTTGATTTTCATCTAGAACGTCTGCAAGTCTGTTTGATAGTATTCTCAAGAATAGTTCATAAATGCTAAATATTAATATAATTGGGCGATGATTGCCAACATTTTTGTTATCGACTGTCATGTAAAGTGAGATCACCATTCCTAGACAGATATTTTGTGGCACCTTTCTCTCTTGTACACACTGCATGAATAGCTGTGCTATTCCTTTGTGAAAGACTTTTCCTGTATCTTCGGAAAATACTATTTCTTCTATTGTTATATCTAGAGTATCACTAGTGTCCAGTGGAGCGTCAATTGGTGGTATCTTTATTTTTGAAACATGGAAGTTCTCATAACTTTGATTCTTCTTATCATCTAGACCCTACATTTGATAATTTTGCTATCTGTGTTTTTTTCAATATAAGCATCTGCTGTTTGCCAGTGTGAGCTGTGGATTGAGTGTGTTTCAAACTCTTCTTCACTCGTTTTTCTGTTTATCAGATTGTTTCAGTTTGCTCTCTTGATTTTTTCTCTTTCAGTTGTTATTTTCATAATTCTCCTTTTTTCCATTAGTTTAGGAATTACTTTTGAACATTTCTTGATGTTAGTGCTTTCATTTGTTTTACCTAAAATCTCTGATGCAACTTTGATTATGTTTGTCATCTTTTTTCTCTCATACCAGTCAATTAAAAAATTAGGGATGATTAATAAAATAGTAATTTTTCTGGCCTTTTCTTGACACAAAATAAGGGACCAATTTATCATAAACTTACATTCTAAATTGAGCCCCGACCATAAACCTATTTTGTTTTTCTAAAAAAAAAAGATGACATTGTGAGGAGTAAATGTTTGAATTTTCAGCTTTCTAACTCTATTATTGCAGCCTGTCTGTGTGACACGTACATAGATAGCCAGCCAGCCAGCCAGCCAGCCAGACCAACTTGAAAATGGAAGAAACCTTCGATGAGAGTTTTGGTTGATGGTTCCAATCACTGTGTTTGATTCCATATTGCTGACAATATACGTCGATGAATATGGTGCGTCTATCTTGGCAATGACCCCCCTCCAGTGAGTGGCGTACACAATGACCCAATTCGGGCGGGGAGCACGTGTGAGTCCCTCACATGCTTCATTTCTGATTCCTAGCATTACAAAGATATATCAAATGCATACCAGTCATTGTACGTGGATGCATTTGTGCACATGCACATGAGTGCTTATTTGTAGGTATGTGTGCGCACGTAAGTATGCCTTCATCTATGTATATATGTGTGTATACATACATTAATTTTATGCAAGTGAAAGTCTGCATCTTTGAAATATCAAGTTGCAAAGATATATATATATATATATATATATATATGTATCTTTGTAACTTGATATATATCTCTTCCAACATGGAATAAAGCAGTCTGGTGGATGGGGAATTTATGCATAAATAAGTGTATATCGCTTAAATTCAACCTTGCTGACCGTCCAGTTCCGTGGCATGGAAGGGAGGATACCAGCCTCTGGGTCTGAAGCTAAGGTACTGGATGAGATAATGTATAGTCTATAGCCACACTGAAGAGTTGTAATACAACGAAACATCTGTCTGTGGATGACACAATAATATGTATATATATATATATATCTTTGCAACTTGATATTTGAAAGATGCATATGTGAAACCCAGATGCTGAGTAGAAACAGTTTTCAGTAAAACATAAATAAATAGATAAGATGATACTATAGTTAACAGTTCAGTTTTACCGGGGCACCAGGAACCCTAGACATTAGTGAAAATCAACAACAACAACAACAATCGTGTCCGTGCGTTCTACAGTTACATACCTGTTTCAGTCACTGTCCCTATCGTTAGTACAGTACACAATGACAGGAAGAGGAATACTTTTAAACAGGAAGCACACAAAGTCCGATGCATTCTGGAATTTTGCAAACAAGTAACTGAAAAATACAAAATGAAATATTAAAATTTAGAGGCTTAGTCTATACTGGACTAATTTTTTTGACTTTATTGTTTGTTTTTCCAAAGTTTCAGTCGTGTGCATTCGAGCCTTTTTTGTATCCTGAAATGTTGAATCTAGTTCTGGGGTTGCACGTCATTCCCTCATGTAAAAGTCACATCTGGTTTTTGCATATCTGTGATTTTAAGATTGTCTTCTAGTGATCTCTGTGCTGGTCTACTGACATCTCATTAAGCTTCGTATTGAGCCTACTTGGTGTCAGTTGTATTCCGAAATAAATTTAGTTCTGGGTGAGCATGAACACTCCCTTTCATATAAGTTGCATCCTTTTTTTGTACATCTGTATTTTGGGGATTTTCTCCAGCTGATCTGTGCACTGGTCTTGTAACCTTACATTGAGCTACAGAGGGTATATGGTCAAAACCTTGGAAAAAACAAACAACAAGTTCAAGGGAATTAATCTAAATGAAATCACATATAATGATCAAATATACCATCTAACAAAATTCAGATAAAAACATTAATTTCATAATCTTTGTTGTGTGTAGTTTGTCAACATTTTAACATGTTCTTCCATCATCATCATCATCATCACCACCACCACCACCACCACCACCACCACCACCACCACCATCATCATCATCATCATCATCAGTCTTTTAACGTCCGTCGTTGGACGTTGACCTTCCCCAGGATCCGCCACAATTCTCTATCATGGGCGTCGCGGAGCCAGTATTTTCTAAATTTGTCTAATTCATCTCTCCATCTTGTGTTCTGTCGGCCTCATTTCTTATGTCATCTCTGGGGATCCATGTTGTGAGATGTGATGTCCATCGGTTTGTCTTTCATTTTTGCAATATGGCCAGCCCATTGCCATTTGAGTTTTTTAATAGCTTCTATCATGTCACGGACACCCATTTTCTTCCTTATATGCTGTGCTGTCTTGTGATCTCTCCATGTAAGGTTGAGCATGATTCTCTCATGCGCACGTTGCATACTTCTCAGTTTGCAGGTCTGTCTCTTGGTTAGGTTCCATGTTTCAGCTTCATAAATGACTATCGGGAGAATGCATTAGTTGTATACTTTTCTTTTTAGTTCTTGAAAGTTGAGCTTGCTCTTCCGAAGGCTTGCCATCCCAAAGTGATTCTTCGCTCGATTTCCACCTCTTTTGAAGGTCTCATAGCGATTCGTTCGTTCCTAGGTAGAGATAGTGGTCTACCTAGCTGAGTTTTGCATCTTGTATCTTGACAGTTATGTTCTTATTCTCAACATGATCAAAGCACATGATTTTCGTTTTTCTGAAGTTCATGTGTAGGCCGACTTTTTTGTTGTCTCCGTTTAGCATTTCTAGGCGGTGGTTTTACTTGGCGAATTTGTTCTAGATTACAATAACGATAGACTCAATGAGATATTTGATAAAAGATGGCATAAGAATAGGATCAATTAGATACTTGGTAAAAGAACACATAAAAATAGAATCAATTAGATACTTGGTAAAAGGACACATATGAACTGATTCAATAATACATTTTGTAAAAGACCACAAAACAATAGATTCAATAAGATATCAAAAACCACATAAAAATAAATTCAATAGTATACTTGGTAGAAGACCATATAAAAATAGATTCAATGAGATATTTAGATAAAAAACATATAATAACAGATTCAATAAAATATTTAATGAATAACCACATAACAATATTTGCAATAGGATATTTGGTAGAAGACCACATAAGAGATTCAATAAAATTTTGGTAAAAGACCTCATAACTACAGATTCAATGAGATATTTGATGAAAGACCACACAATTACAGATTCAATTACATATTTGATAGAAGACCACATTTCTTGGGCATTTTGGGAATCAAACTCAGTCTAATTGACTTGCAAGATTAGCAGGCTGACCAATTTTTTCACTACAAGTGCTCTTTTAAAGAATCATTAACTACATATCTGTAGGACTTTAAGAATCAAACTCATACTCAGTATAGATCACTGGGGTAAGTGTGAGCACAGACCCAGCACTATTATCATTAAGATGCGAATTGGACTGCAAATTGGTTCCTCCTACAAGTTATAACTGTATTACACAAACAAAATTCTCACTATGATGTGCAGTTTTTCCTGTGTTATGAAAACATACATACAAACATAGAAATAAACTCCTTATGATACAAAGAAGTGTAGATTTTTTTAATAATCACAACTGGAGAAACACAAATGATTCATTATCCAAATTAATGTAAGTATTTAATAGTTATAGCGATATCATAAGAAAGAAAAAACAATTCTTGTATATTGAAGCTACCAACACACTTCACCAATTTTGATGAATAGGACATGTTTTCAAGATGAGATTATTATGTATTTGATAATTTGGATATTTAGTAAGAGGGGTTTGTGTTCATAGTTGTATTTCTTTGCTCATAGTAAAGATTTCTCTGACCAGTTTAAATGAAATCATCAAAAGAGATCTCCCTCATTTGTTTTGGGATTATCAATTATTCACCATGTGATGTTTCAGGGATTTAAAAACAAAACAGCTATATCAAGGTGGCTCCCCAAACACTTCAGCCTGTCAAGCTATGATTTTAATACTTTGCTTTGTTTCATCATTTTTATGGCCTTGTCATAATACATGTTGTTCATTATTACATATAGGGTATTATGATAAAATATATATATATGAGGTGCTTCCCAAAAGTTACTTACTTATTGCACCAAATTACCTCCATCATCTCTTTACTCTGACACTATTTCTATCTTTTATACATAGGTAAATTATTAACACCCAGTCTAATTTTTACACAAGAAATATCTATTTGTGAATGTGAATGTATTGATATTACTTCTTTGGGGGTCATCTGGAGCCAATAGTCTATTGGAATCAGCCCAGAACAAACATTGTACTAAAGTGGGAAACTATCTCTGCATGTAACAACATCTGTTCTGCTACATTAAGGAATGTTCAATGTTCTTATAGTTGGCATATATACACAAGTGTTGCGAAGTCCAAGACCATTAATTTGAGCATTTACTGTAATAAAACTTTAAAATACATTTTTGCCTATGGATCCAGACTTAAGGGATGCCCTACATATGAATACACATGCGCACAGACAGTATATATATGTAGATTAAAATGACAATTGAAAAGAAGAGAGAAAGACTCCGAAAATTTTTCATTATTCTGTGGCCGTATTTTGATGCATTTCAGCAAGGGCCAGCCACCTTTTTCAAAGAAAAATATTTGCGGCGGTTCACAGAGAAAATTTGTTGATCGCATGAATATTTGCTGTTTACATGCTCTTCTTCAGCATCAAACGTGTAAATAGTGAATTTTCTCTGTGAACCGCCCCCAAATTATTTCTTTCAAAAGATGGCTGGTCCCAGTCGGAATGCATTAAAATTTGCTCATGGAATAATGAAAAAATGTTTCACCTATCTCATGAGTTTTTCTCTTCACCTTCCAATTGTCATTTCAATCTACACTCTTTCAGATCTCTTCATATCCACAATACAAACATATATAAATGGGGTAGGAGTGAATCATGAAGACCATGGCCTAAACTTTACAGAACAAACATTTATTTTTCAAGACAATCTCCTTCCTTGTCAATACACTTAATTCAGAGATGAATATCAATCATATAGATTGAAAGATTGATGATTGTTCGGTTGAAATTTCAGATAAAAAATCAGCTAATAACTACCTGTCAGGCTGTGGACTTATTAATGCACCCTTGTATATGCATTTGTATATGAATTTTCCATTGGAAAACGTCTAAAATTGAGTAAAAAAACATCTAGATTTTCAAAAATCTTGATCTTATTATCATATTATACCTATGAAAATAAGGACCAAAAATGATTAAAAAAAACTTTTTTCTGAAAATAAAAAAAACTTTCTTAAAGTGGAGTATTGATGCTAATTTTCAATCTTTGGTGGCTAAGGTTGTTCAATAAAAATTCTATTAAAAACCATTAATATTAACTGATCCAAAATTTAATCTTACTCAATTCATAAGTTAAGCTATATACTACAAGATTATAACTCTAATGACTAAAAACAAAAAAGCAATAAAAAGCTAAAAACCTGAATTCAAAACTTCACAAAACTACAAATAGAATCACGCAAAACATCAAGCTCAATTATTTACTTACTAATGTGAAAATTCAATTGAACCTCATTAATGTTATTTCATTTTGAATTCAATCTGTTTGATTCATGAATTTATATCGTCTAATTCAATCCCATTTATTTACTCACGTACAAAATGCCAAAGAAGACAGGAAATTCACTAACTAGGGCTGTTATTTAAAAATAATCTCTAGTGCACCCCAGCTCCAACCCTAAGATAAGAGAAACAAACAAATAACTGCATCGCATCACTCAATGAACAGTCCGAAATTCTCTCCAACCATCCCCCCTAAACTAAATCCTAACCAGCATGGCAGAAGATCACACTCCCTTCCTAACCACCAACCACGATACACAGGAAAAAGAGATAAACAAAAACAAAAAATAAACCCACCTTATCATAAAAGCGAACCCCCAGTTGCATATAATGACAAGATAAAAACTGGGAAAAAACAGTTGTCTGTTGATCATGATGACAGCGTGAAACAGATCAGTTACAAAAAAATTGTAAACAACCATCTATCCATTTATGCTCTACTTTAAGATATTGAGCACTATCATGATAGATAAAACAACACCTAATAAATATACACATATAAACAGGTCTGATTAGTCACTCAATAGAAACCATTACAAGGCCAATGTCTTTTGGTAGCATACCCTGTAAGGGGGTGATCAATTAAAAAATTGGAAAAAGGTCTGATCAGTGGATAAGTTACTCTACACAAACTAAGTGACCGATAGAACATAAACTTACATTGCAAATTGGATCCCCGCCCATTAAGAACCTATTTAATGGGTGAATTAAAAAAAACAAACAAAAAAACATTTCTTCTAGACATGATAAGGACTAGATGAAATTTTCAGCCGTCTAGCTCCATTGGTGCAGCCTGTATACATGATACATACATAGCCAGCCTGCCTAAAAAACTGAAGAAACCTATGTTGACAGTTTTGATTGACAGTTTCTTATATATTGTAGATATATACAGTATGTGTGTGTGTATATATATATATATATATATATATATATATATATATATATATATATATACATATATATATATATATGTGTGTGTGTGTGTGTGTGTGTGTGTATGTTTATATATACATTTACATCTTTATATATATTGTATACATATTGTATATATATATATTATATGTTACATTTTTGAATTCTGAGAAATTCCTTTCAAGGAATATTGCTTAAGAATATGAGAGGAAGTTACTCCAAGATCTGTAATTGAAAGATGTGAGAGCAAATAAAATGAACAGGAGAAATCGAATTTGGTGTTTAAAATTCCCACTTTGATTTCAGAAGTTACATACAGACCATAGAAATGCTTCAATTTAAAAAGATTGATTCTTTTTTATGTGAAATATTTCCATTGCTAAACATCACTGGTCTGTTAGTCACTTAAAAGAGACTATTATATGACCACTGTCTTTTGGCAGCATGCCATGTTGGCGGGTTCAATGAAGAAAAAAAATTGGTAAAAGAAGTGATCAATTAATAAATAACTTCTCTCATTTTTAGTTGGTCTATGATCGCTAAAAAAAGTTTCTGAAAAGTAAGTGTGAATGCTGCTGGACATGAACTAATTAATCAATTCAACATAAATTTACATTGCAAATTGGGCCCACACCTAAAAACCTACTTAAGAGGGGGGGGATATAAAAAAAGCTAAACAAATATTTTTACAGACGTAATAAAGTGTGAATGTTGAAATTTTCAGCCCTCTAGCTCCATTAGTGCTGCCTGTATGCATGATACATACATATCCAGCCAGACCAACTTGAAAACCGAAGAAACCTATGTCGACAGTTTCGGTTGACAGTTTCTCATAATTGCTGTCTTGAAATGCACAGATTTTTTCAACTGGAAACTTGATCATCAGAAGATAAGTTTTTATTCCCTGCATTTCTTACCAGATTTTTCTCCTTTTCCCCAGATGTGTAATCAATATAAGTACAATCTTTCCTGAAAAAATGATAGAGCCTAAAATTTTTGTGCTTTTAGCCCAGAGCTCTGACCTCTGCTCAATAGTCAGGTGAATGTTTTGGATTGTAACCTTTTTCTTTCATCTGCAATTTCTAGAATGTACCATATTTTGTTAAAATCAAATTTTTTTCCTGATTCATCTCTTGAAGCAGCAATAAGATATTAACTCTTCATTTATATTAAAACCATCTTACATATGTGAAAAATGTAAACAATTGGGCTAAAGATTCAATTAGGGAAATATACAGAATCAGTATTAAAATTCAAACCCATTCATTGAAGGTTTAATTACAGAGGATTTTAAAATAAAAGTTGACAGGAAAATATCACTTACTTTGATTGGATATTTGTAATTTCAAATCCTTCCTTGTCACGGAGACAGCAACTCTCTCAATAAGTGAAAATGAAGCCAACTTTATGTTATTGAAATATCTTTCTTCATAAATACCTACCGTGTGTATATACCTTATCTAAACACGTATCTATATGTACATAAATATATATACATATATATATATATATATATATATATATATTTATTTATTACTACTGGTGATGCTAATACTGTCAGCTGTCAGCACTCTGTCGATGTCGTCTGATGTTGACAAGGATGAGGGATGGGAAAAAAAAGCACGGTAACAGCGATGATGGGGTTTTGTGAAGAAGACAAAAAGAGGAAAGTGCCTGTTGGCGTGGACCAAGTGCTAGTAGGTATGTGGATGTGGTTGAAAGAGGGAAGAAGGGGAAGAAGAGATTTGGTCGAGAGGAGGGATGGTGTTCCCCCCACACACACCACCACTACCACTGCCCCCTCCAGCTGAACACACACTTAAGCTCACGTGTGCACACACATGCACAAACACACAGTAACTAACATAGGTGCTCATATATACACGCACATGTATGAGCATATTCACTTACACAGAACAGCGCATGTAGATGTGATATAGACGTAGCGTTTGTAGAGATATGCATTTGCTAACATATATATATTGAGAACACACACACATATATACATATATATATATATACATATATAAATATATATATATGTGTGTGCACATGCTATGTGTATGTAAATATATATATGTATATATATATGTATATATATATATATATATATAAATATATATATATATATATATATATATATATGTATATATATATATATATATATATATATATATATATATATATATATATATATATATATATATATATATATATATATATATATATGTATAGTTAACTATAAGGAAAAATAGTTGAATTTGAATTAGATTTATTATTCTAACATGTTCCGCCCTTCAGTTTTATCTAAGTTACAATTTTGAATGAAAAAATATTGAAATGTTCATTTATTTCAAATACCAACAAACATTTGATATTGTTTCGTTTAAAATTGCAACTTTATTAAAGCTGAAAGGCAAAACATGTTAGCATAATAAATTTAATATAAGTACAACTACTTTCCTTATTGTTAACTTAATACATAATGTTGGATATATCATATTCACATCTTCACACACATATATATTGATAATTATATATACATAAATAGATAATTATATATATATAATTATATATATATAATTATATATATATATATATATATATATATATATATATATATATATATATATATATGTATGTATGTATGTATATTGAGACAGATAGATAGATATAGGTATAGATGTATAGAATATAAATTGAAAGAAATATATTTGTATTGAATAAAGACAGTTTTATGAATTGATATACAATAAATAAAAGCTAACACTCACATATACATGCATTTGCTGATTTAATTTCACATATAGATGTATACATATATTTAAGAGCACACGCTGACATACACACACTCGCATGTGCACGCACAAGCACACACTCACGTACACACACAATTGCTTACCCCCAAGCCAGTCTGTCCCAAGAAATCTCTCCATAACTAGGTCAGTACTTTCTGAAAACTTATTAATTGTAATAGCCCTGTAGGAATAGTCCCTGGTAGGTTCAAAGTTGGGTGTGGATCAGCATCATAGAAAAGATGTGGGTGTAAAGGAATGAGACGAGGGTTGGGTGTAATAGAAGGCTGGAGAAATCTTTGATTTGTCCTTGAGAAGAACACAGACACACACACACACACACACACATGCATGCATATATACTTGCGAGGTGTATTAAATAACGAAACTAGGCTTGTGTAAGTCAAACCGCAGCACACATGTGTGAGCCATGTGGTATACATTGACCAGGGGGCAAATATGAACAACCCCTGAAAGTTTCAATCTGCTTGCTTCTTCAGTTTTCTGTTAAACATTGATTGAAATAGACTTGTTTTTCTGTCATGTGATAGAAATGCTACATATAAAATTTGAACCACAGTACGGCCTATATAATCAGTATCAACTCACTTCCTGTTCATAGAATTTAGTTTATATTATAATTATTTGCTTAATTCTCTTATTTTCCTGTAAAGAACTGTAATTATCAGTTAATTTACCTAGATTTATCTCCCTTAAATCAATATTTAGGGGAAAAAAAATACTTGAATAAACTAATGACTCAGAAACTGGTGCCTCAATAGAACTTGAAATTGCTTTAATCTCCAAGTTGAGCAGATTACACTTACAATAATCGTACCACGATGTGCTGTTTTTACTGTTGTGATAAGAAACCTGTAAACATGTAAATGAACATTCAGAAATCAGATCATTATAATTTAATCATTGAAAGTTTCATTTTGATTGCTTAATTGTAGAAGGTTGTTACCTCTAAATCACCCTAAAGAAGAAAAATTGATCACAAAAGTCTTTTCCCGCATGAGAATCAATCGAGAAATTGCAAGATTTATACAAATCATTATCGGGATGCAGAGGTGTAGCAAGTGGAGGAGCGAGAAGGGGTAGATGACCCAATGTTCATGTGTGAAAGGGTGCAGAATCATCTGACGAATAATACCTGTTACTTAACAATTATATCCTCCCCTGGGATCTTACACTACTATTCCGAGGGACAGTCTTTGCCTCTGGGTGCTGTCTTTGTCACCATCTTCTGAGAACCTTTACTACCCCACTGCCAGGATGCGCCTTAAAAGTATCTTGTATGCATATCAAAAAGTCTGAATTAATTAATTTGTATCAGGAAACCACGATCAATTGATTAGTAATTACACAATAAATGTTTATTTTTCAACATTATTTCCTTTCTCTTCAATGCACTTAATTTAGGAGTGAATAAAATTTCAGATCAAAATTCAGCTAATATCTAAATATTTAGCCATGGTCTTATTGGTCCATCACATGCATATATTCTATTAGAAACAGAGTTCCACAATATCACAATTGATAGTGCTTGTTTTTCCAATTGAAAAGAAAATGGAATTGGTCACTTGTAAGCTGCAACTTAATCTATATTTAAGAGTTCATATATGCAGAAAATTTCAAAACAAAGAGGATTTTAGGGCTATTCAAAAGAAAACCTCAGCAAATGTTGAAATTAATGAAATGAGTTTTTTGATTTTGAGAAAAGTCATTATCATTCCAAGAATTGATCACTATTGAACTCCTCCTTTGTTTTTCCCCAATGGGAGCTAGACAAATCTGCTATGGCACACCATATCTAGATAGAAAAGGCTGCATATTAAAAGGAAAAAACTTGATTCTGTCAGAAAATGGCCGCAGAGAAATGGTCGCAAATATATAAACCGTCAGATTATTCAAGAGCCAAGATGTCAGATAATAAAAATGCTGAAATGGTTTTCAGACTCTGATAGCTACTCTCATTTAGAGAAAGGCATGAACTCAAACCTCTCTGAAATCAGTTGAATTGCCCAAGAAACAAAATGTCACCCCCCACCCAAAAAAAACTGCTGATATGTTTTTCTAGATTCTGATAACAGCTAACTTGTCTCATTTCAAGAAAGACATAAATCCAAACATCTCTGTATCCTGTCACTCTGTAAATCGATTTGATGTTGTTTTGCCACGGCTAAAGTCTGATGATATATGGGGAGAGAAGGTGAGGAAGGTCCAGTGCATTTTCCCTCGCTGTGAAACAGTTCTGTATGTTTGCATTCTTCTCCCAGGGAACGATTGAAGCTGACTTTAGAGTTATACATAAACAAGAGACATAGACTGATTGTCTAACTTACCAAAAGTTCTCTGTGTGAATGTTTTGGTAACCTTCATTTGCAAGACGTGTGTCTGTGTGTGTGTGTGCATAGGTGTGTGTTTGTGTGTGTGTGTGTGCATAGGTGTGTGTTTGTGTGTGTGTGTGTGTGTGAATATGTGTATGTGTGTCCGTTTGTGTGTTTGCATACGTGTGTGAATGTTTGTGTGTTCTTGAATAGAGACAGACAGAAAGGGAGAGAGAGAGAGAAAATAGATACTGTATTGATGTAAGTGTGTGTGTGTGCATATGCTTGCAATAAAGAATAGGTATATGTACACATTTGAGGTAAGCTGTGAATGAAGGAGAACATGTCAGTATGCATGTAGATGTGTACTCATCTAAAAATTCAAGTATGTGAGGTCTGTCCGGAAAGTATCCAACCATTCAATATCCACGAAAAAAATAGCCTACCTAGGGCAATGGCACCTTAGTCCCTTCAAAGTAATTCCCTGGGGAACTCATAAACTTATCCCAGTCTCACTTCCAATTTTCAAAAGTCTGCAAAATCCTCTTTTGGGATTGTTATCAGCAGCCTCTCTGATAGGCTGTAAAACTACATCAAGGCTGAGCAACTGGCTCTCAAGATATTTGAAATGGACAGATGAGAGACTGCATACATAAGCAAGGATGTGTGAGATGAACCAAGAAAGAAAGAAACCCTATAAATATGAGTGTGCATGTATATCTGTAAGAATGTATTAGTCTGTGATAGAACTGGACAATACAGACGCAAATTAATATCCCTGTACTGACAGGCTGAATACCGATGTATGATATATATCTTGGTATTTTCTCATGTCCAATTGCAAGTCAAAGCCAAATGAGATTTCACAAGAACTTTCAATGAAACAAGCTGAGATCAAAATTACTATAAATAAAAAAAAGGCATATCTCTGAGGATGCTGCATTTTCAACTATAACAAGAGCATAGAATACTCTGACAATAGGGAATAACATGTATAACCTAAATCCAGTAACAGTGTTTAAACTGGTCTGTTGTGGGTAGTAGTGATTAATAATTGCTGTGTATGTTGCAAGACATGGGTGCAACTGAACTGAGCAGAAATGATGAAAGTAAATCTCCGAAACATGGCTATAGGTATTCAGCACTTTGAATGACAGGAAAATGTTCTTATCATCATTTTGAGGGTTATTCTGATACTCAGATTTTATGCTCATTGGTGTCTTTTTTTCACAATGTTTTGGCTGATTCATTCTCAGGCCTTCTTCATGTGAAATTTTGTCCAGAGTTTTGTCTGTTTTTCATTCATTAGGATACTCTGACAATAAGGAACCAAAAAATGAAAAATCTTAAAAGAACAAAAAAATAGTTTTCTAGTTGGGTTTACAGTTCCTATCCAGGCTCCTTTGTAGCCGAATCATTTTGCCAGGTGGCTCAGTGCTGGAATTTTATCTTCTTTTATGTTGATAGTCGAGGTATCTATGAGAGAGGAGGGTAGATTTGGCATATACGTGCAGAGGGAGAGTGAGGAAGATTTGCATGGATAATTTGGGATGGGGACAGGCAAGCCCAAGAAAAAAAAGGAGCAAGTTTTTGCTCCAACACAGCTGAATTGGTATCATTGTGGTTATATTGGTGTAAATGGTGTTGCTCAATCTTACACTATGTTTAAAATTATACTGGCATATCATGTCTAGTTGATATATACCCAGCCTTAGTCTGTGAGATGTAAATAAGTACATGTATGTGTATATGTATATAAATGAATAGATGAGCATAAATAAATGCTTAATTTAATCCATTTGAGGAAGGAAAGGAACTTTATGTGTATGAGTTACTATTGGTAGATATTGTTTAGTCTGGAACCCTATGAAGATTCAACGCATGACACCAGCAAATGGTTTTTGTATATAAAATGAAAGTTATTCTGGAAATGTTGGTGGCATCTTGGTTATCAGCATGGAGAATCAATCACCGCTACCAACAATAGAGCAGTTAAAACACTGTTGCTGGATTTAGGTTATTCATGTGTTCTGACATTTATATGTATCTTCCTACCTTTTACATTAATGCCTTTGGGAAAGACAGGAATCCATTTCTGCCCTAGCTATGAGTGAATAGCTGGGCAGTTGGAGCCCCTTAGAACTGTAAGGCAATATATCTCAGATGTTGGGCTAGCACCCTGGCCACAATGATTAGGTCTCCATGGATCTTCTGCGGAATGAAGATAAAACTAGTGTTCTTTAGGAGATTATAAATCACTGCCACCCCTTTAAGCTTCTCTTTACCATATAAATCAAACAGAGCTGGAGGTAAAATTGAGTTACCTTGATGAAAATGCTACCAGTATGGTTTGAACCATGAATACATGTTTAAAAAAAACTAAGAAAATGGGTCTGGTTAGTCTCTCCATAGAAACTGTATTGTGGCCAATGTTTTTGTTCGATCAAAAAATTGGAAAAAAAGATGAATGAATAAGTTACTTTGCTTACATTTTGTTGGGCAGTGATTGCAAAAAAATGAGTCTGAATTTTTTGAAAAACAAGTGTGAACATTACCTGGCACATACTAAGCGATCAGTCTAGGATAAACTTGCATTGCGAATTGAAACCCCTCATTTTTCTTGGGGGGAGTAATTTGAAAAAACAAAAAAGTTTTTTCCAGCCCATTGATGGGGGTGTGTGCAAAATTTCAAATTTCCACTATAAACAATCAGGGCTGGGCAGAATCTAGATGAATAGGTAGATAGATATATATAGATGGCCAAACACATGAATAATCTAAATCCAGCAACAGTGTTTAAACTGATCTGTTGTGGGTAGTAGTGATTAATAATTGCTGCATATGAACTAAGTGCAACTGAACTGAGCAGAAATGATAAATGTTATTCTCCAAAACATGGTTATAGGTATTCAGTATATTAAATAACAAGAAAAATGTTCTTATCATCATTTTACTCTATGGTGTCTTTTTTCACAATGTTTTGGCTGGTTCATTCTCAGGCCTTCTTCAAGTGAAATTTTGTCCAAAGTTGAGTTGGTTTTTCGTTCATTAGCCACGCTGTTATGTTGATATCCTTTAACGGCAGAAAGTCTCAACTCATTGGTTTTACTGACTTCAGTGAGACCGTCAGTTAGGTTAACACCAGGAATTCTGAAAAGTCATTTTCTCCCGATCAATGAAACCCCAAATTTTGGTTTCACTGCATTATAAGAAGTGAGAGAGAAGCATATCAAAGTTTTTCCCAAGGACATTGTTGGGCTGATGTTACCTATCAGGTCAAACTAGGCAGCCGCTTAGAGTGCCGACCTCAGGGGGGCTCAGTACTGACCTTTCAGGTGGGAAATTCAAAAGGAGATCAAGCAACTGGTAGGTGCAAATTTGAAATCTCACATATGGTGCATAAAACCCTGGTGCAAATTTCAAGTCTTGCCTTGGGTGGATGAAATCCTTGTGCCAGGTCCTGTTTATAAGCAATTGGTATCAGAGGTTAGGATTGAACCATTGTCTTACAATAGCAATCAACGAGTGAGTTTAAAAATCAAAATCAAAACTCATTTGCTATGCATCTATGTTTGTGTGAGTGTTTTAATAATCATTCATGCGTGTGATTTAATATTTAGATATGCATGTACAAGGTCTGGCCATAAAGAAACTGACATTTGAAAGCAGAACACAAATTAGGCGTTTCAGAGTGATCTTTACTAGAATATTACGTAGTGGTGACTTTGTTTTTTTGTATGAAGAAAAAAAACAAAAAACAAATCTAATTCTGTAACAGGAGACATATCTTTAAAAATGCGTCTCCTCATTTGAAACAGAATTTCACGAAAAAATGTTTTTCTTCAAGATGCTTCATTTTTCAACTTGGAGAAAAAAAGAGCCAAGCGCACTAGACACATGTTCACTCTGGCACATGCAGTTCAATAACTATCGAACATAGCTTGATGCAGTTTTTGTGCACTGTTCTGAAAGTTTGGTTTCTTTATGGATAGACCTCATATATTTATATATATATATATATATATATATATATATAAGCAGGTTTATGTGAGTCTCTATATATAAATGTGCATTTGTAGCACTTGCACATATATGCGTAGAATTATGTATGTATGTAAATGAGAATTATAAAGATATACACGGATGTTGATATTTGCCATGTATATATCCTGGTAATTCTTATATGTATTAAGATCTCTATTTACTTTGTTGAATATCGAGCATCAACAACGGATAAAATCTGTTTTCTATTTCTTTCTTTTTGTTTTCTTACAAATTGAAAAATACATTATTAACTATATATATATATATATATATATATATATATATATATATATATATATATATATATATAATATGTATATATATATGTGTGTGTGTGTGTGTGTGAGTGTGCAAGTCAGTACAGGTACTTATAAGTTCATGTTTGCATATGTTCATGTGTGAACAAGTGCATGATAATACATATGCATGTATGTATATGTATGTATGTGTGTGCGTGTGTGTGTGTGCGTGTAAGTGTACACGTATGTTCAAGTACATCATGTGCATATGGATCTGCCCTTGCATGTGTTGGCTCATATCCCTGTGAACAGGATTGCTTGTGAGAAGGTCCGTCGTACAACCCAGTTCTCAAGGTCCTTGAATGCAGACATCCTGTGTCTCGGCCAAAATCATAGGGCAAGTTTTCTCATTTAATAACCAGAGAACAAGAAACAAAAACAAGTTAACCCTTTCCCAACCAACATTACGTGCTGCACTCCGGTGGGGGTTGGGCGAGTGAGAATCATTGCTCACATGGTAAAGTATTTCGTCTTTAACTCTTGGCCTTTTGTGCGCATCATTTTTTCGTAACTTTTCCTACGTTGTATGATATCTTCAGAGAAAGAATCGCTTTTGGCGTCATATTTTTAAAAGTTTTCATGCAGTGACAGAGAACAAGGCCAGGACATTGGGGAGTCCAGTTGGCATAAGCCTATGATTTCAAGGGGGGCTTACTCCCCTTTGGGAGAATCAAAAGGGAGACACTTTGGTGAAGAATTTTGATATTGTAAAGAGAGTCATGAGGGACCCTTTAGCACAAAAAATATTTAGGTCGTAAAAGATAAATACAAATGAATTTTGAATGTAAAATAAACACGAATGTACGATTATATTTACATCTTCTTATTTTTGTACTATGCTCTTATATACATAAGAATAAAATTTCTGACCATTTATTATTTTCAATGAATCATTTTAGTTATTCTTAACATTCTGTTACTTGTGAATACACAATATTCACTATATATACATTCTTATACAGACATTAAATGTATTTAGCCCCGATTACAAAAATACTTAATGAGCAGTTTGATATAAGGGGCCTACATTTCCCATCTAGCTTGGCCCTATTACCAGCTTTGCACAGCACTGCTAAGCAGTGTATGCAACTGGTTTAGTCACTGGTTATGTCAGATCAGCCTTTTTCAAGCTTTTTAGACTGGTGGAAGCCCTGAAATAGCTAAGTTCAAAAATTTTAACATATTACAATTCAGTTATAACTAAATAATGAGTAATAAGTTACTTCTCATACTCTTTGTTGGGCAGCGATTATTGCTAAAATGGCTGAATACTCAAAAAACGTGCATGAATCTTACTGGATATAAAGTAAAGGATCAGTTTAGGATAAATTTACATTGCATTTTGATGTTTAATACATATCTTTAATGCTAATTGTATATGGGAATGCCCATAGAGACATTTTCATTTAATGAATACATAAATGACTGGCACACCTAGGGAAATTATGAATCACCACCACACATATATGCAGTGTTGGGATGGTCAATTACAAAGTTGGAAAAGGGGTGATCAATGTGTAAATTACTTTTCTCACCATTTGTTGGGTTGTGATCACTAAAAAAGGTCTGAATTTTTAGGCACAAATCAATGATGAATTTAGCATAAACTTACATTGCATATTGAACCCCCCTTTAAAAACTCATTTCAGAGGGAAATTCTCAAAAAACAAAAACAAAACTTTTTCCCTTCTTAGTTGTGTATGTGCAAATTTTCGAGTTTCTTCTATGATTAGTTAGGGCAGGGCGAAGTCTGGATTGATAGATATACAGTTAGATACACAGATACATGTAAATATCAGATGTCATCCAATACATATACTTTCTTCACTTGAACCAATCAACTGACTAAGCATTGATAACAAGAGCATCTGGGAGCCTCTCATCATAAGAGAATTCTCAAAAAAGTCAATTACCCAAATCATGGGAAGCAACTCATAATGACCCTGATAACACAACCTGGATATTCAACAAAAAGTATACAAAGAGTCCTGTCCAGTCGATTATGCATTCTGAATAGTGATTCCATCAACAATACCTGACAAAGTCCGTAGGTTACACAGCCAAAATGTTGTGAAAAGATGAACACAAGGGAAATAGTCTGATCGTATCATACATGATGATTGTTTATATTAATATATCTCTGAGAATTACCTTTAGTAATATTAGTTATTCCTTAAAAATTAAAGAAAACTTCGACCAAGTTTTTATGTAATCTTTATTTATCATGTTGATTCAAAAATTCCCAGCACCATGCTTTACACAATATTTGGGAAATCTTAGAAGAGAATTTTAAGTTTACTTAGCTCTTTGTTATGTATGTATGTATGTATGTATGTATGTATGTATGTATGTATGTATTCATACACATAAATTTTCAGAAACAAACTGTATATTATAATCATTTGCCTCCTTTTCCTGACTATACAACTTGTGCAGTACATGGCAAGGTTATATCTAAGCCTTGGATTGAAGAGACATATGAAAATGCACAAGACAGCAATTTCAAAAACAGGTCCAATCAATCCTGTGAGCAGTCTGACTTTTCTCTGTGTGTGCTTTGGACCTTGCAGGTCAGCGGCTGACCTTAAGAACCACTTTGGAGCACGTGGACGTGGTGAAATGAAGCAAAGTAACCAGGTAAAGTGATGGGATGGCTATCATCTGACAAGATGAAGCAATCATCATGTGTTCATGTACATATATAGATTTAATTGATAATGAGGAAAACATTCAATAAGACCATTGTAGAACATTTAAAAAGTCTGTAGCCTTATAATGGAAAGATCATTCATTTTTATGCAACAAGTATATTTTTTATCATAATCTTCTTCTTTATCAATGCATTTAATTCAGGGGTGAATATTGATCTCATGGGTCGAACATTATACAGTGAAAATTTCTGATCAAAATTCAGCTGATAGCTATGTCAGTCTATAGACTTATTTATCCAACCTCGTAACTCTGTAGCCTTAAACAGTTATTAGCTGGATTTTGATATAAGATGTTCATTGTATAATGTTCAATTCATGTGATTAATGAAGGAAAAATGGTTAGGTGCATTGAGAAAGAAGGAGATTATGTTGAAAAATGAATATTTGTTTTGTTAAATAAATCATATGATTCTTTTATCTTTAGGATGGACTTTTTGACTTACACACATACACGTACATATATATATATATATATATATGGGTGTGTAATAATTATAAGGACATTTTTTGTATTAACTATTTTTTACTCGGCACCAATTTTTCTTGGGAGCCAATCAGGCTGCCTTAAATTATGTAAATGAACAAAGAAACGGGTGTCGTTCTTCATTTATTTATACAGTTATATCATCCTCATCAACCTCAGCCTTTTAGCATCTCTTGTTAGACATAGACCCTCTGCAAGATTCGTGAGACCTCTCTATCATGGGTATCATGGAACTGAACTAGTCTAGTTTATCACACCATCTTATTTTCTGCCAGCAACAGTTTTGCATATGATCTCTGATTCTTGCAACAATATCAGCCCATAGCCATTTGAGTTTTCTGATGGATTCTATGATATCTCTGACTCCTGCTTTTATCTCTAATATATTGTGCTGTTTTGTGATCTCTCCATTTGATATTGAGCATGATTCTTTCCTGAGCACATCGCTACCAGGTAAAATTGGTGCTGAGAAAAAAAATTCAACAAAAAATTCCAACAAAAAAGTCTTTATGATTATCACATTCTGTTGGAAATAAATCATCCATTTACTGATATTTCATATATATATATATATGTATACATATATGTATATGCATACATGTATAATAATAATTAATGATTGTGTCATCCACAGACAGCTGTTTTGTTGTATTACAACTCTTCAGTGTGGCTATAGACAATCCAATATCCCATCCAGTGCCATGAGATAGGATCGAAACCTTTGTTTCAGACCCAGAGGCTGACATTTTACCCCTGTCAGTAGGACCGAATTTAAGCGATATATTTACTTACACACAATTCCCCATCCACTAGAGAGCTCCATTCCAGAGTTGAAAGAGCATTGCTATAGTAGCTTGTAATGGACGAGTTGCCTTACCTAAGAGTGCTCAACCCGGAAGAAGGGAGTGTTTATATATATATATAGTCTAGTCCAGAAAGTTTTGAAGCATTAAACACTGAAGATATCTGTTAATGTAATTCATGTAATTTTCTTCAGTGTTTTTTTTCCCCTGTCTCTTCTATACTTTGTTATTATGGTATAATGTATAAATTGCCTCTTGTTGGGATCATCATATACACATATAAATGCAAACACACATATATGCTTGAGAAATTCAGGTGTACTTTGGATAGTGTAACAGATTCATTTCAAAATTATCTGCAATGTTCAAAACTATTTATGGTCTTATTCTAATTTAAAGTAATTGAAAATGTTTTTTTTTTCAGCTTATACTAAGTTATATTAATTTGTCCAGCAATACCTTGACCGCACTACATCAAAACCCACACTAATCAATACCGCACTATTCAAAGTATTCCTGTTCATGTACTTGGCCTCCGGAGGCATTACTTGAGGCTATGGACATTTAGTTCGAAGTAGGTCTTCAGGATTTTCAGGCACATTCCAAAGAGTCCATTCAACCATTATCTTTCTAGTGCAGTAATTGACAGAACCAAAAACTACTTGACCCTGGATAGCTTTAGAAATTACACATTATCGTCTGGCATTGCAATAGAATCATTTCTTTGGTTGGAAAGTCAGGACCACCATTAATCAAGAATGGACAGTCTATTCATGCATTGTGGCTGTCAATTCGCTCACAAGCAAGACCACTTGTTGTACTCTATTCCATATTCTCCATTTTCCTTAGAAACCATTAGCCAAGGCTATCACCAAAACTGTCAACACAGGTTTCTTCAGTTTTTGAATTGGTCTGGCTTGCTCACTATACATGTATGTATGTGATAATTATGAAGATATTTTTGTGGGAACTTATCTTTACTTGGTAGCAAGTTGAGCAAGTTTAACTCATGTAAGTAAATAAAGAAATGTGCATTGTGTGGGGGAATATCATATATATATATATATATATATATATACATATGATGATTGTGGTAGCCACTTCAACTTACCATTGTGCTAAACAGCAATTGTTTACCTCAATGGTAAGAGCTACATTGAAGCAGCTACTCTATCAGTTGTCGGTTCGATTCCTGCAGCAGCCCTATTTTCTTTAATTGTTTATTCAATTTATGTTGTCTGAATTGAATGATATATTAACCGTGTAGTGACGGGAGATCATTTCAAATAAGTTTCTATATAATATAACATCATGTATGATTCATGTTGTCTGACCAAATATGTCCATTTCTTGATACATAACCGTTGCGTTGAAAAAGACGAATGGGCCAAGGATAAACGAAATGAGAATTTAGGTTGAAAGCAGTTATTTGGGCCTTTGCATTACTGACGGCTATCTAGCTCAATGGTTAGAGCAATGCTACATTGAAGTGGTTACCCTATCGATGACAGGTTTGATTCCTGCTGCAGACTGGTAACAATTATACCAACGATCATAAATAGAGAAACGAGTGATATAAGGGCATTCTCAAATTCGTGCCTAACCATGAGAGTGTTGTTAGCTCAGTTGGTAAGAGCATAGCCTGCATATATGACTGCTTCCAAGGTTGACATGGCTTTGTTGCCCATATGATGCTCATTTCTTGATTCATTTACAAAAATGTCTTTTTAATTATCACATTGTGCCGGTTATAGAATTGTCCATTTTACTGAAATTTTGTATGTGTCACATGTACAGGCTGCACCAATGGAGCTAGAGGGCTGAAAATTCCAACATTAACTACTTATTGTGTCTACAAAGAACATTTTATTTCATTTATGAAAATTCATTTTTGTTGGATGGGGGTTCAACTCACAATTTTGGCTTATGCTAAATCGATACCTCAGTTTTGCGTCCAGAAGCATTTATGCTTTTATGGAAATTTTTCTAATGATCACTGCCCAACAATAGACGAGAAAAGTAACTTATTCGTTGATCATCCCTTTTTGTCAATTCTTTAATTGATCATCCTAAACATAGAATCCTGAAAAAAGACGTTGGTCATTTGATAGTTTCTATTGAGTGACTAACCAGACCTGTGGTATGTTTCATATAGACAATAAGTACCCTAGTACATTTCATACAGTTTGTATCTACTATTGTTCTATACTTCATAAATACTTCTTTGTAGTTGCCATACCCCTTCAAGACATGAGAGATCATGACTCTTCACAGCTTCCTTTCCTTTGTCACCCTCAGCAACTTCCACTCTTCTACGCCTTCTGCTATTCTTTCTACCATCCATCACCTCGAACCCTTCAAGTAGGTTACTTGGTCCTTTTGCCTTCTCTCCCCTATGTGAGTGTTTGATTCTTTAAGCTCTTCTTCCTCATTATGTATCTGAAAAACTTCAACTGTTTCTTTCTTATTGTTAGCAACAGTTTCCCTGTACCCTACAGACCCATTATAACATGGAAGTTGGGTCCCATAATTTTCTACTATGTTATAAGTGAGTCTGTGTTGTAACAAATTTTCCATTCTTATAAACCTTAATCAAAGTCCTGACCCTTCCCCTGATTTCTCCAAGATCAACCCTCGTAATGTGTGCAGAAATAAAGAGGAAACCATGGGGTTGGAGGTAGGGTGAAACTAGTCAGGCAGGAAGACTGAAATAAATATTAAAAATGTTTAAAATCCCACTAAACCTTCTGGTGAGATTTATTCACATTTTGACAAAACTTAGATATATACATCGTGGTTGTCTACAGCAGGAGTTTGTCAATATGTTTCTTTTTAGTTACAGATGGAAGGTAAAGGGACAATGAGTTTTGTTATTTGATTACTGAAATGTTTTTGTCTAAATCATTTCCTTTTTACAGTTGGTGTAACCTGAGTGAGAAGAGGTCTTTCTATTGTTGCATTTAGCTGTTATTTTGAGAGTCAAATTAAACATCTTGGAAATTGGGGTCAGCACTCAAACTGAATTATAAGAGATTCTTCGTTGTTTTGAGCTCTGTTACAACAGTGTAGTTTTTAATTTCCCCAAAACATTATCATTTGTTATATGCTCTGTCCATGATATTCACAACATTTGTCAATAAAACTACATCTTGGTTGCTTTAATTTTTTCTTCTAAATTAAATACTCCTTGATTTTAATGTTTTATATTGATCATAAGTACTTCTCTATCTTTTATATAGTTCATATCTACAATTATATGTTTTACAGTTGATAAGTTCTGCTGTACATTTTATATTGTTCATATCTACTATTGCATGTTTTGATCAATATATTGGTATGAATTATGTTCAATCTGACAATATGAAAGTCAAATGACAATATTAGAGGACTTGCTTAAACAAGTAAATCTTTTACTTTAACGTTTTGTTCATTGCATGTTTTGTGTACTTTGTAAATACTACTCTGTTTTGTATAGTCAATAAGTACCACAGTATGTTTTATTTCTATGTTACAGGCCCCACCATCTAATGTTCTATAACTCTTGAAAAACCTACCAACATTTTTGCTCACAAAGCCAAGCCACTCAAGTTTTATATGGTTCATAACTGTTGTTTTATGGTTCATATGGTTCATAAGTAGTGTAATATGTTTTTAATCGTAAGTACTGCTTTAGATTTATTTAATTCATAAGTACTAGTGTATGGTTTATATAGTTCATAAGTACCGTTATATGTTTTTCATAGTTCATAAGTACTGTTTTATGTTTCAAACAATTCAAAAGTACTAGTATATGTTTTATAAAGTTCATAAGTGCTGTTTTATGTTTTATATGATTCATAAGTACCAGTGTATGTTTTATATGATTTATAAGTACTGCTTCAAGTTTTATATAGTTCATAAGTACTGTTGTATGTTTTATATAGTTCATATGTACTATTGTATATTTTTTAGAGTTCATAAGTACTACGGTATGTTTTATATTGTTCATAAATACTACTGTGTGTGTATGTCAGTGCAATTAATTATCTGCGTGTCTCCAAAACCTATTATTGAATGTGTGCAAATAATATGTGGATGTTTGGATGTATATTTTTCTATATGCATGTGACACTCTCAAGCTCATGTACATAAAGACTTGTATATGAGTATGTAAATTCCAGAGTGCCAAAGTTTAAAGGTGTAAATGAACTGTGTGTGTTGTATTGTTTTCAGCTTTGGTTTATCATTGTGTCTATGTGATTATGTGTACATTTCAGTATATGAGTACATGTCTGTATATCTGTGTATTTTACTGTATAAGTCTCTATTGCTTAAATAGTGTGTATGTATGAGTGTACATGCATGTGTACGTGACAGTTCTCGTGTCTTTGTGCTTCTGTGTGCAATTATAATAATGGAAGACACAAAGCATTAACTAGCGGCTCCATCTATGGGTGTTCGAGAAAAATGACAGGACCAATCCTATTCATTTCATGGGAGAGTTAGTTCACACCCGACCACTCCTCTTTCAACCCAACCCCTCATGGAAGACAATTCACAGGCTTATTAATAGTCGGAAATCACCACTATCGATTTCAGGAACACACAAAGGATATAACTGGATGCCTAAGGTCGTAACCTCTGGGTAACTCAGTAACCAAATATAAATTGACATTTGGTATGAAAAATATGAAACCGTTTCATAAGTCAAAAACTGGATTGAAATGACAAGCCGCGTCTCTGTCGGAATATTTTAAATAAGTCTTTTATCCTTTTACGTACATCTGAAATATGTCAACTGTTGTCCCCGTTTGGCCTTGGGATTATTTTTTTTTGAAGTCTGAGATCATTTTCGGGTTGGATTTTAAATCTAGGATATGGTTCTAAGTCCTTTTTAAGCCGTACCCTCTTTTTGGAACAGCTATTATTACCTTTTTGATTTCCTGTTGCCATTTTTCACTGCCTGTCATAATGTAAAATGTATATCAGTATGTCACCAGTGAGACCCGTGGAAATTCCACAGCTATTTTAAAAACTATAAGATATAAAACATTCAGATGAAAACAGTTATTATTTCACTGAGTATAACATCTAATACTTCCTCAGAAATAGATACAAAGAATCAGACATATAAATATGTAGATGGTTACTTCAATTTTTTTCAATTTCTACTTTTCTGGTATTATATTTACTTGATTTATCATACTTTACTTATGAATTTTTCATCTGTGATAGAGATGGGAAATTATGAAGAGAAAAACAAAGAATCAAATAGAAAAAGTCTCTCTGTTCATTATATAAAAAGATTATTATTGTCTGATTTGGCTACTGAAACTTAAAATTTTAAAATAATACTTTACTTATTACCCCCGTCAATAATTGGACAACCATAGTGTCAAAATTTGAAGTAATGTAAGAAAGTTCCATCGAAGAATAAACATGGTCAGAATAAATTCTGATGATGAAATCATTGGTGTTTTTGACTGAAGTAGAGTAAAAAAATATCTAGATTCTCCAGAATCTAGATGTTATTAATAAAACTGCCAGAATAAGACCCCAAAATAGTCAAAAAAGACTTCCCCCCCCCAAAAAAAAATTTGTTGAAGGGTTCAAGTGGAGTACTGCTAATTTTCAAGTCTGCAGACAAAACGGTTTGGCCAGGAGCATTGGAACACGAAAGCAAACATATCATACTTAAAAAAGAATAGAATAGTTCATCACCCCTGATGGCTATGGTTGTTCAATAATTATGATTCTTTGCTTTCTTTATTATTACTAGAAATTAGCCTTCATTTTTTTTGTTGATTCTAACATTAGATCTGTGACCCATAAACTTTATACTTGTCAGTCATTATGATGGATCTCCCCATCCCACCCAGATATTGAAATACTGCTCTGTATCCAATTTCCAGGTATTATAAATGGGATATTGCGGCCAATACACACCTTTAGGTATTGGCATTCTAAGAAAGTCAGTCTTCACATGAATTTCAGCGAAAAAAGGTCATGTGCAACAATTAAACTGGAAGTAAACACACAACGATCAAGTGCTGAAAAGTGGATCTTAACGAAGAGACTGATCTGCAAACTGAGAAGCATGCAATGATCACAAGACAGCACAATATATAAGGGGAAAAATGGCAGACAACCGCTACACCATGACTTACAACATGGATCCCCAGAAATCACATTCATAAGCGAGGCCAGCTGAATACAAGATGGAGTGATGAAGTAGACAAATTCAGAAAGTATTAGCTTCATGACGCCCATGATAGAGGGGTCTGGTGAATCCTGGGGAAAGTCTTTGTCCAATGATGGATGTTGAAAAACTGATGTTGATGACATTTTTCCAATTGACAGATACAATCCTATTCAAGCTCATACGTACATAAAAGTAAGGTTATATGCATATACACACATACATGCAAGCGTCTGCATAATTATATAGACATGCACACTTGTATTTTATACTCTTATGCATACAGATATATATTTACTCAACATACATATACATAAACATGCACACATTTTTATTCCAACACATAAATAACTATACCCATGCTATGCATCACATTAAGATATATTGATAGAAAGATACAGGCTAATCCATACTTATTGTGCTCATGAATACCTACAATTTTTGACATGGACATGAACATATATGAATATTCATATATAAATATATCTACATATATATACAAGGGTACTTGTCTTTCACAAGAAGTGACCAATGAATGATGATAAGTAAAGAGTAAGAAAAAGCCACAAGTTGGAGACAATTAGGCATTTAATAACATTGGATATACTATAGACCAGTTAAACCATGGAAGTCAGGGTCCATAATTTTCTACTGTTTCTGGTCTGCATTGTAACAAATTTTCCATTTTTACAAACCTTAATCCTAGTGCCTCCACCCTAGCCTCTTCAAGACTGACTCGAGCAAAAATAAAGAGGAAACTATGGAGTGGGAGTAGTCCAGCAGGAAGAGAGAAATAATACAAAATGTTTCAAAAGTCATGACAGCTCACTCACCAGAAGGTTACATATTAACAAAACTTACTTTTAAATATAGTAGTGTCAAGAGATGATGATATGTTTGTAATATTTTCAGCAACAGATGAAAGACAAAGGATCTGATTCATTTCGTTTTTACAGTTGGTGTAACTCAATTCAGTGTTTGGCCTGTTTTTGGCTATTTTTAGTATCTTTTAGGTGATTTTTGGCTATTTTAAAAAATCTAATGCTTTTTGGAAGTTAAACCAGGGTGAAAAACATTTTTTGAGTTGGCAACACTGACCTGAATGGCCTCTCTAATTTCAATACATCTGTGCTACTGAGGGCTGGATTTTACATTCACAGGCCCAGGGCAAAATATTTCTTAGGGGTCTGTCTATTTTTGTATGTAGCTATTATCATGAGAGCCAAATTTAATGTTTTAAAATTGGAGTCCTCACCAAACTGCATTATAAGTGATTCTGCATTATACCAAGCTGCCTTATAATAGATCTACAATGTATTTCTCTCTTAATAACTGGTCAAAGAAAGTTATTAAATACCAAATAATCTACAGCAAGTATGGCTTGTCCTTCCTTTTTACTCATCTCTGAGATATATATATATATATATATATATATATATATATACTCCAGCTTACCAAGAGCGTTGTTAAATCTGTTGGTAGAGCAGAGTCACATTAAGATATATGTTTATACATATAGATGTGTATATATATATATATATATATATATATATATATTTTTTTTTTTTTCTATGTATCTATTGTTCCTATGTTGACAGTATAATAAGTAATGGATATTAGTATCTGAAAATGTGAAATAAGAGAAAAAAGTTCAGAAACTAAATTTTGCTTAGACTGAATTTAGATAAGAGAAAAAAACATAAAAATGCAAGTAGTTCTGAGACTAACAGAACACATAGACAAAACTGGCCAGCAATCAGCGAAGGGAATAAATGAGTCGAGGGTGTTATTCAGACTTCTGCTTACTGTCAAGGTTCTGGGGAATCAATTGTGTAATGCTGGCCTAGGCTACATAAGTGCTCCCATGGGAAAAATTGAACCTGGGGTTCATTTCTTTATTTTCCTATTGTTTTACTCACTACTGTGACTGATTTGGTTCAAGAATATTCAGTTCCTAAACTGTCTTTCCTTATTTTGCGCTCACACACACACACATATATATATATGTGTAAATAAAAATGACGAATGGAAGGTGAAGAGGAAAACTAAAAAAAACTCTGAACAAGGTTGATAGTCGCCATCAAGATGCATTGAAATACACGCATGAAATAATAAAGAATTTTGAGATGTAACACCTGTCTTTTGAGTTTTTCTCTCGTCCTTCCAATTGTCATTTTTATTTACATTTTGTCAGATCATTTCATAACCACAATACAAACATATACATATATATATATATGATAAATATTTATAGATTCCTCAAAACAAAATTGTTTCACACATCTCTGCGATTTTCAAGCGAGTTCTATAAAAAAACAAAAACAATGTGTAATCCTGTTTTTGCATATTAGATTTTTTCGGCATTCTGGATTTGAATTTACAAAGGCTTCTCTATTATGTTCTGTGTTCTGGATTTGAAATTATTTGTGTTACATCTGTTCATAGCTTATCTGGAAAATACTGGTGGCATCCAATCCGATTAATAGTCAAGTCCATCACTCCAAGGTTAGATATTTATAAATATTTATAATGCACAGTATTTAAAATGTTAACTCTATATAACTTATGTAAGTTACAGCTTAATATGCAGTGTTGTTTATTTTTCAGTTGTTTGGAATATATATGTATACATAATATACACAAAAATATGTTTACTCTTACACCCACAACTTGGAAGTCAGTGAGTGTAGTAGTAAGGAATTATAAACTTGTAATCAATGCATATCATACACGTGTATGTTTGGGCCTAGTTTGTGCCTATTTTTAACAATAGAAAGAGAAGCTTAGTATCTAGTTCCAGTGGATAATACCCCGAAGCAGAATCTCCCCATTGCACTTCAAGGGGTAGGGCCAGGGTCAATCGGTGATGCCTGAGACAGCCCAAAAGGGTAGTGTCGAGGGAACTAAACAATTTCTGGAAACACCCTCATTGGCATTTTAAACTCGACCTTGTGTCACATTCTGCCCTTGTGGGTGGGCGATTAAATACCTATCCTGAACAATAGATATGCACATATTAATTTGGGTTAGGATTTGTTTTTTCACGCCATACAGTTCTCATAGAAAATTTTTTTTCTAATTATTTCAATTTTAGTAAAAGTGGCAGAAAAAGTATGAGCCCACTTTATTATCATTACTACATTGTAAGTAGAAATCCCTCATAAAACCTTGAGAAAATATTTTCTTCAAATATGAACAAATTTCTGGATGGTTGTAGAGATTATGAGTTGAAAAGTACCTAAAATTGAAAGGTAAAACATTTTCATCTTGGAGAACTGTGTGATGTGAAAAAACGAATCTTGTCCAAAATATCTATGTCAGGAAGAGTTGTCAGAAAACTTTAATTTTAACCAATAGATTCCTTCAAGTTTTGAAAAGAAAATATCAAAATTAGATTTTTTTGCTGCAACTTTGTATATTTTTAATGCTGGAGTTTATTACAGTACTTAATACACTAAATCAGTGTTGCTATTATCATTGGTTCTCTAGATAGCTGGATATTATCATATATATGGTCCTTTTTCATCACATTACCCTGGTTTGTCAGCACCCTACAATCCAAATTTGGCTCCTGGCTTTTCCCAGAGCTAAAACTGCCATTGAAAAGAAAGAGATTTCTGACGGTGGATAAGATTAAAGAAAACGCAATGAGGCAGCTGATAGCAATCCTGAAAGAGGATTTAACAGATAGTTATGAAAAAAAAAAGAGATGCTGGGATACATATTTGAGGTCTGAAAGGCAGTTATTTGAAGGAAACTAAATCACGTTAGTCTTAAAAGGAAGAGCATACAACTAATGAATGCATCCTCCCGATAGTTATCTAATAAGCTGAAACATGGAACCCAATCAATCGATTGACTCCAAAACTAAGAATCATGCAACATGAACTGGAGAGAGTCATGCTTGACATCACATGGAGAGATCACCAGACAGTACAATATAAATGAGGAAAAATAAAGGAGTCTGATATATCATAGAATCCATTAGGAAATTAAAATGGCAATGTGCTGGTCATGTTGCAAGAATGCCAGACAACCGTGAGGAATTCATAAATATTTATCATATATATATATATATATATATATATATATATATATATATATGTTTGTATCGTGGATGTGAAGTGATCTGATAAAATGTAGATAAAAATGACAATTGGAAAGAGAAAAGAAAAACTCAAGGGACATCATGACTCACAACTGAGATCACATGCAAAACCTTGACCGGCAGAATATAAGACAGTGTGACAAACTAGACAAGTTCAGATAGTATTGGCTCCTGAATGCCCATGATAGAGAGATCGAGGAAATCTTGGGAAAGTCTATGTCCAACAATGGACACTAAAAGGTGGTGGTGGTGGTGGTGGTTGCTGTTGTTGTTGTTGTTGTTGTTGTTGTTGTTGATGATGATGATGATGATGATGATGATGAAAACGGCATTATATACCTTCTTAACTTTTTATGTCTCTTTCAGCAGGAAATTAATCAATTGAATACAAGTCATGCAATTATATAATTCATTAGATCAACAAGTGATATACTCGAATAGTATTTTTTTTTAAATAGCATTATTAGTGTTACAGTTACAACACTAATGACGACTGTCACATTGTCATCATAGAGCATGTATACAGGAAATCATGTGAACTGCTAAAGTAACAGTTCATTTTTGTTGTTGCGGTGATAATGGATATCCAGACTGTGTTCAAATGCTGAAAATAAATAAATCTATATGGAATTAAAAAAATGATTAAAAAATACCCAACCTTCTGTGTTTTAGTTCCAAATGTAAGCTGAAAAGAAAAAGTGAACTTCTCCTTTGTATGTCTCGAAAGTAAACGGATGAATACCTGAAAGTGAAGTCTATGTGATTATGTTTACCATCCCGACAGGGAGACTTGGTTAGAGAAAAAGAAATGGTTTCTACAAGAATCTGTTCCAAGTTCAGTAATTGACAACCGTAAGTAAACAGTATGCCTGGGTAATTCAACAGTAAATAATTAGTTTTGCTTGTTCGTGACACATTTTCGTTTGATACAAAGATTTTACAATTATCCCTGGTGAACCAGTTGACCTATTCTCTCGTTTTTCTTTCTCTGTTTCTTTCCTCCCTTCTTTTTTCTTTTGTTTTTTCATTTTTTTTTCTCTCCAAAACGTCTTTTCATGTCTAATTGTTGAGTTCAGAGGTGACTGCTTGACAAGTTGGCTACCTGAAGTGGGGGAATAGGGAAGGATGAAAAGTTAAATAAGATATTTGGAAGAGGATTATGTCAACCAGCAGTCAGAAATGTGTTCGCACTTGCAGGATACTTTCTTGTCTCATTTCGTAAAGACGTTGATACTTTCTTGGCAAGTTGCACGTATCCAAATTTAAGTGTCGATGTGAGGGTTTTATGCTTTTCATGACTTCGGTTATAAGTTGATCTGCAAACTTGAATAATTCTTGATATGCAGTAAATATCAGCAGAAATTAAATCGTTCAGCATTTTCCCAGCTAGAGCACAAGGCTGCATTGATACCTCACCATTGAACCCTGTCTTGCGTTCTGGCTTGTGGTTTTCTCCTATAGGAGACCTAACTCTTCCTGTTATGTCATTATGTGGTTTCAGGCCTGCCTCTCTTTCTCTTCCCAGTTGAAGCAACTTTTGGTATTCTCTCAAAGGGCATTCACGAGATATGACCAGGCCATTGTGACTAATGTCTCCTCATCTCAAGAGACATATTCTGACTATCTGTCCTCCAATAGAGTAACGCATTACAGATCTTGTTAAGCCAATTGATAGTTCGGTTCTTTTGAAGACAGCTGTAATGTTGAGCCCATCTTTTTGTATGGTTTAATGTGCCAGAGAATTGCAAAGAAAGACATGGAAAATGTTGATGCCTTCCACGATATCTGCCTATTTTCCCCACAACTGATATAATTTCGTGTCGTGTTCTTCAAGAAAAAAAAAAGGAAAAAAGAGAGGAAAAAGTTTTATGTCAGCTGACATTTCCATGATAAAATACAAACATTTAGAGTTTTTATAGGTTTTGCTTGTTGACAGTCAAATCATTTCACAATTTATTTTAATTGTCTTTCTTTCTGAACAAATTTTCTCACTAATATAAAAATAATAGCATTGCTATGTATAAATAAACATATAAATTCATTTATATAAACTTATGCAATTCAATTTACATACATATAAACTTAGGGAATTCATAAGATATAAAATGATGGATGATTTAAAAAAAAATCCATGTACCTAATTGATGTAACTAAAGCTTTCTTCAATATACTTGTACAGCATAAACTTTAAAAATGGTTTAGGAAGCCCTGCCATTGATTCTTTATCATAAAACTGAAACTTTGATAAGATTTACCTGAGTTTTATCTTCCGTGGTTTTATGATTCAACTTTTGTTGGTGCACAATTAATTTTCAACACTAGTTTAGCCATACTGTCAAAAAATAACAGCTGTATTTGAATAATTTTGTAAGTCCCAAGGTTATTGAGTTTATGAGCTCAACTGTACTTCATCATCATAAAACCCTTGTGCAAATTTCAAGTCTTCCCTAGAGCTCATGAAACCCTTGTGCTGGCGCTGGCAATTAGTCAAATGCATGTAAGTCAGTTAAAGAGCCAAATGTATTATCATAATTCTCAGTCACTTTGTTTACCCTATGTCTGACAGGGACTTTTTTAAAAAGAACCCACATAAAAAAAAACCAACTTTTTACACCTTTCTTATCACTTTTTGATAAGAATAAATTCCAACTCTCTAAAAAATTCCCCAAATAAAATTGTTTGTTCAAATAAATTTTTTAGCAATGTTTTGTTAAACTACATTTTAGGGACATAGAAATATATCGTTATGGTCTTTTGCTTTTATTTTGTAAATTTTAAATTCTAGAAATTTAAAATAATTTATCTCAAGTGCTTTCAAAGATATGAGGTAAAGTGTCACATTCCTTTAGAGTCAACACCCAATGGAATATGATGGCCACTGATAGAGTCCTGGTTTCTATTGTATGCATCAGCTTAGTGATCCTTGCAAGTCCTAAGTCTGGTTGAGACCAGGACTTTATTCCTACAAGTTTTCCTTAGTAGGATGCAAGACCACCTAGGGATATCATCGCCCTAATCACACAGCTGAGTGTGTACTCAATTTGCTGTTGAGTCGACTGGGTAATTTGTCCAAATGGAGAGTTTTCTACGTTCTTCGCTCATCCCAGTAATTGATCCCAGGACCCCCTACATGCAAGGCAGACGCACCAACCATTACCCTATCTGAGCGGATTTTTTGAGGACGTGGGGTTTTGGAAACTGTAAAGATTAGAAGAAATGTTTTTGTTTTTTTTACTTATACGTATGTCTTCAACTGAGAATCTTATTCTTCTTGATACTATTCTATTATTCTGTTGAGCATTTGATCTGTCAAAAATCAAATGAAAAACAGGGGCCTATTTGGTGATCTTGGGGCTGGGGGTAGCTTGTCTCCTTGAGGAGATCCTCCCTCTAATATTTAGGGCAGTTGTTCCCAACGGCAGATTGCTGAGGGTTTCTAAAGATGTCACTAGGGGGTCCATGGGCAGACCTTTCAGAAGCCTGGTATCCATGACTTTGTTCAGTGATTTGGCTATAGATTTGAGAGGCTGGATTGAGGACTTGTCTCCAACATTTAGTGAGATTTGTTATTGTATAATGTTAGTAGAAATGCAGTAGGTGAACTAATATTCACGATGCTTTTGGGAGCCCCCCTCCACTAGGGTCCAAGGGAAACCATTCAAAATCACTCCTGCCCCATCCCCTCCCTAAGCTATGCACTTGCTGAAAAAGAAATACATAAAAGAAAAGCATCCTAGTAAATTTCATGTTTTATTGTTGGTTTGACAATATATCTCCCATAAATGTCAACCACACATTAAGGGGAGATAATCAACTGTTTGATTTAATAGTCTTGTCAATCCAGTCTCTGTAAGCTGATACACGCGTGAAGACTCCAGGATAGTTTTCAGGGTCATCCTTTCGCATGAATGATGCCACTCCGACTTGTACCCAACCTTGGGGTGATGGACACACCAATGGGCCACCACTGTCACCCTGTTCAATAAAAGATAGGAGTTGGGTTTAAAATTAAATGACAATAAAGACTCAAATTTAAAATTAAAAACCTTTTGAACCAGTTAAAGGATTTCATTTTTGTTTTGAAATTAAATACAGTTGATTTTTTATAAAATTCAAGTGTTTTTGTGTCAAAACAAAATCTCAGTATTATTACTTGAATCTGAGGCTTGCAGGCTATTTCTCCTAAATGGAAATTATTAAACTCTTCTTTACAAGCAGAACTCAAGTATTATGGCTTAAATAGAAAATTTCTGCATAAATTCTTGAATATATTCAGCAACATGCTCTAACCAGTCATGGTTTGCATGATCAAAAGACCTCTCAAGAATCATATGACCAACTAAGTACATGTGGTCAGGTGCTGATGTGAATTTGGCACATATGTAGGATAAGCATTTGCACAGATATCTTTCTTCTCTGCCTATCGAGCACTCAGCACTTTAGTATAGGGAATGAGATGGAGGGTACTGCAACCCACACTTTTGGGAGTGGTTTGACAGGAAATATATAATGTAAATAAAGAAACTTTGTCTTTCCTTTGACGGTGCTTTCTCTGCACATATGTACGTCCAACATCCTGAATAAAGGATACCATTATCGAGCAAAAAATAACGTAACAAATTTTTACCAAATTCTGTTTGAATACGAATTTGTAATGATTTCTTCTTCATGGAGTTTCTATATTAATGTTTCTGAATAGAATAACACAAAAGAATACAACAAAATGCCTCCATGAGATGAACATCTATTCATACAGTAGTTTATCCATACCGTCAAAAAATGACTGCAGTACTTAAATAGATTTAAAATTACTTTGTGTTAAAAATCGTCACTCTGAATTTTCTTGGTTCGTGTCCAATCAGAATAATCCTTTTTTTTTTTCATGCATTTGAAAAAAAAAAAAAGTAAGGGAGACTACTCTTCAATCACCATTTGATAGTTATCTCCCTTGAAAAATCTTACAGACAAAAAATAGAGACATACGTGTGGCGCATCATATAAGAAGAATGCTTACCTTGCATAATCCCTTGGCATGTTTGAAAAAACCAGAACATATTTTACTTGTATTCAATTTTCCAAAATATTCTGCGCACTGAAGGTTGCTCATGATGGGCAGATCAATCTCTTGGGCAACTTTTGTGACACTGCCGCCTGAAAGATTGAACACCAAAAAATCATATTTTCTCATCTTAATCCAACGTATAAGTCTGCTTGATGAACAATGTGTGAGCACAGTGCGTACGTGCACACGCACATATATTTCATATCCAGCGCACAAAAGTAATTAATGTGCACCCAAAAGTTTAATGACCTGATATAATGAAGCAATAAATGAGTTTAATGAGTTTTGATCCAACCATTTCCAGAAAATAAAATAATGATAATTTGTGAATTGATGGGCGACATTATTATATTGCATAAGATAAAAATAAGGAAGATGTGATGTAACAACAAATTGAACAAAATAGTTCAAAGTATATATTGAAATCTCAATTAATGCAATCATACTTGAACTAAGTTAAAACATGCAAATGCAGTTCTATTAGCAATGAGAGGTAAAGTGTCACATCTCATAAGAGACACCCCTTGATCAAAGTCCTAGTTTCTGTTGCACGAGTCAACTTAGTGATTATTGCAAATCTCAAGTCTGGTTGAAACCAGGACTTTATACCTGCAAGATTTTGGGACCCCCCTCTTTGCAGGATGCAAATCCACCAAAGGGATACCTCCACCCTAATCACACAGCTTAGAGTGTACTCAATAAACTGCTGAGTGTACAGGGAAATTTTTTTGGATGAAGAATTTTCCACACTCTTTGATAATACTGGGAATCAAACCCATTACTTTCTGCATGTTAGGCAGACATGCTCGCCTTTACCCAATCAGAACAGACTCATTCAAGATAGGCCGTGCCAAAATTATCTTGAAACAATTTCCAGTTTACAGCTGCGCAAGCATTAAGTGCGCACTTATTTTTGTCACAGGAAAAAATTTGCACAACATAAGATTTTTGCACACGCTGATTACTAAAAATTAGAGGAGAACTTTGTGTGTGATATGACTGAGTTTTTAGATATGTCTCCACATCTATATCTGACACTTTTTTGTCGGTCAGTTCTGTTTATGTAAATAACAGAAAGGTTATGGAGGGTAATGGCTAGAATCGGTTAAACTTTTCAATTTCCAGATAACTTTATAGCTGAAAATGTTATATATACTCATTAAAAGCCCACTTATCAACTAAATTAACCATGCACTAAGACTCACAAACAAATTATTGAAAAAATTTGTGCACATACTCCAATCTAAACTCACAATCGTTTTTCCTAATAACTAGGTTTTTCATTGTCGCTTTCCTCTTCATCCTCAGCCTGCTACTACTCTCACAATGATAATGCTGCTAGTATTTTGTTCAGAATCATTTTGAAATCGGAAATCACAGATATGGATGTAAGGATGGTAGATGCATCATTGAACTTATTGTTCTTATTTTATAACATTAGTAATATTAGCATTCTCATTTCTATGACTGGTATGAATCCACATCCAGCCCTGCTCCCGACTTCTTTAAGACCAACCCAGGTAATTCATGCAGGTATAAAGGAAAAAAAGTGAGGGTGTGAGTCGGTTGAAGCTAATCCAGACGGAAAATAAATAAATGTAAAAAAATTTTAAAATCATTACAGAAGGTTACTTTTTGACAGAAATTAGATATATATGTAACGAGTGTCCAGAGTAGGAGTTTGACAATATGTAAGTAATCTTTCTTGTGACAGATGAAAGGGAAAGGAGCTATGAGTTTTGTTTATTGACTACTGGAATGTTTTTGTCCAATTCATTTCCTTTTTACAGTTGGCATAACCTGATTGAGAAGGGATCTTTCTATTTTTGTATATAGCTACAATTTTGCTCAAACTTTGTTATAAATGATTTTGCATAATAACGAGCCACATTGCAATGGGTCAACAGAATATTATGAGTTGAAGAAATATCAAAGGCTATTGGAAAATTTCAAAACTACCATGACAAAGTTTTTGAATACAGCATTTATTCTCAACAATGCACAGACCTCCAGGTGAATGCTGTATTTTGTCAACATACAAAAAACAAATCTTAGCAAGCAAATCTTCTTTGAACTGAGCAGAAATTGAATAAAAATACATAAATGATATAATATTGTTAAACATTGATTTATCTGGACTAGTGTTCTCATCGTAGTTGTTATAGTCACAACTTTTAGTCCATTGGACCCTTGAGCCTTTTTCAGGTACCCATTGTATTTGGCAACCTTCTGAGATCCATCTACCGTCTTGAATGAAGGGTTCAGTTTAGAATTCCCGAAAGGTTATCAAATATGACAAACAGGAGTGCATAATGGCTGAAACATTATTACTGTAAAAAACAGGATGAGGACACCAGTTCGATTAAATCATTGTATGATAATGATAATTTCATAACATAAGATTGCACCATACAAAAATATAAGAGACTTGAATATACCCATCAGAAACAGGATTATTCACATATGGATTGGCACTACGTAGTCTGAAGCTATTTCATTAGGTAATGATTCAAGTATTCTAATTTTGAATTTTTTTAAAGTCTCAACTCAAGCTCTTTTAATGTAATTTAATGTAAGTTAATGTTTTAACATAATTTTTATTGTTATGTCATAATAAGGTGAATCAACCAATGTAATCATCCCATTTGAGAGCTAGCAAGCAAACAAATAATTAAATGAATAAATAGAAACATTAGCATATAAGCTCATCATATAGTTAGGTTCTAATTATGACATCACATGTTTTCCAATGGCAAACATCTCAAATATAGTAAAAAACCATCTAGAAAACACCTAGATTCTCCAGAATGTTATTTCTAAACCCATCAATATAAAGTCCAAAAAAAGTCAAAAACATATTTTTAAAAGGGGTCAAGTGGAGTACTGATGTCAATTTTCAAGTCTGCAGACAAAATGGCATGGCCAGGAGCACTGGAATGCACAACATATGAACAAACTAAACATGTAAACACATGCACCTTTAAAAAAGGATGGATCCCTTCACCATCTTTAATAGCTACAGTTATTCAATTGCCAATAGTAGGATTTGAACCCATAGTCATAATCCAGAGCTCTAGATATTTATAAGACTAAACCAACTTCGACACATATTTATGAAGCAAGTAATGAAGAAGCAATTCATTATCAAATTTCTATTCCCTTAACATTACAGGATGTCAAGTGCTCTTCAGGGTTATATACACAAGCAATGAAAACTGAATACTTTGATTCTTACCGCTAGCAGCGTAAGTGTATACAATAGACTCTTCTTGGTTGGTGCTGCTGTAACAAATTTGCGGTTATAATGAGAGGATTAAAAGAAAAGGCTTGCAAATTATTTACTTTTTGATTTGCTTGAAAAAAAGATATAATCTGCCTCAAAAATCTTGCTAGAATATAAAAAGAAATGAGTTGTTAGAATATGTTTGACATTAAATAGTGCCCCTACAATGAGAGTGTACTGCATTTTGATTTATACTTCTAAACATATAATAAGCATATATGCTAATTTCTTCTCTGTTTGTTTGTGCTCTTGCATCTCATTGGTTGACTTACCTTCTGGTTATGACATAACAAAGACATCATAGAAATTCTCGAGACTTCATGTTTGATCACACATTAAATCAGTTTGAGTTGAGTCAAGACTTTGGGAAAACTCAAAATTAGGATACTTTATTCATTAAAAAAATAAATCACTGAAAAAGAATAGTTTTAGGTTCCTTATTGCAGATCCTTACATAAACAATCCAATCTTTATTTATGGATATATTCTATTTTATTCATAAATTTCATCAAAAGATGAAAATTATTGAGTACAATGTGAATAATTCAATAAGTTGGTACAATATCCATTTGATCAAAATGGCAACGAATATTATAATTAAAGATATATCATTTGTACCCACCAATTTCCGTACATCCCCATCCTTTCATGACACACATCATCCCGGGTGGAGGGAAACCATCATTCCCTGACTGAGCCAATTTCACTGGTTTGATTGTGGTAAGCAACTGCGTTGGAACAGGCTGAGCAAGTTTTATCAAGGCAATGTCATTGTCAATTTCTGTTTAAAAGAGAAAGAAAATCCAAACAAAAATATTTTGCTATGAAATATCAGCCGACAGAGATGAGTAGACAGCACAGAATAAAAATGAAGAATAAGTTTTGGGTGAGACTTGAATCCCCCCCCCTTTTACCGTGGGAAACTTGCTTACAAATGGCAACTGCTCTACTAATTGGCAGAAGATTATATCCAACCCTTAAAATCATCTTTCACCTTCTGCCAGCCATGAGAGCTCTGGTAGATAAGTTGGTAGAGAAGTTACCATACATTGACAAACTTCCGAAGGTAAAAGGTGGGCGAGTCTGAGTCTCACTAAGAGCTTATTCTTTATTTCTCATGTGTGCTGTTTACTTTCTGTCATTGCAACCTTTGATGAAAGGTAACTAAAATTAAGATGATAGGAAATACTAAAATCAATAATGGTTGACAATGCTTCATCTGATAGAAAGAATTAATAAATAAATTGAGGTAATATATTGTTTCGTCTAAACATCTAAAGGAACATCTAAAATGATATTACAATCATTTGTCTCTAAGTGATAACTGGATTGAAAGAAAGGTATGTTCTTTTTGACATGGTTTTCAATTCTTGTAAGGAATTAATTGTTAGTATTCCATAATAGAAAGAAAACAATATTCAATGGAATGTTGATAGTCACATGGTACATATTGAACCACTGTAGCCATCAGAGATCGCAAATGATTCTATCTTCTTTTAAACATGCACGTGTTTGAGTAGCTGTGTGTTTGTTTGCTTGTTTGTTTGTTTGTTCCAGCAATACTGGCCATACAGTTTTGTCTACAGGCTTGAAAATTGGCATCTGTACTCCCCAGACCCCCCTCTAAAAATAATTTATTTTTATTTTTTGAGGGAGCTTTGAGATTTGGGGGGGAAGCTTCATTTTAATGGGTTTATCAATATTATTTTTTAAGCCTATTTTTTATGCTTTCCCGAGGAAATGCCAATGATGTCATAATTAGAATTTATTCTAACCATATTTATTCTTCGATTGGATCTTTTTCAGATGTCTTCAAATTTTTACACTACGGTTGTACAATTATTGACTGTGATGGCCAGTATAATTACTTTTGTTCATGCTGCATAGAAATATATGAGGTAAGGCTTTTCAACCTTAGAGAAAATTTAGAAAGAATAACTCCTTGATTCAAATAACAGTTAACAATAGGCCAGAACAGAGGGGGTTAAGCTGGTGAAGTTGGCATGAGCTTGTAATTTTGAGGGGGCCTACTCCTCCTCGTGGCAGCAAAGTTAAGAATACTGATACAGTAAGAAAGTCAAAGGGGAATCCTTTAATACAAAATGTTGATATTTTAAAGAAGATTCATAAAAGATTAATACAGATAAAATAGAGATAATAGAAACCGAATTATATACCTTATCTATTATATATATCTCTTTATTGAATTTCAGGGAACTTGGCTTTGACTACTGATAAATAATCTCTCTTGGAACAGTTTCAATGGTTGCTGATAAGATACATTATTATACTTTAAAATTAATTGTTGATCACCATTACCCACAACACTGGTTTAGATACTGTTGTTGGTTTTAGGTTAGGTTATTCATGTGTTCTTACATTCATATGTATCTATGTATCTATTTGGTGTTTAGGTTATTCATGTGTTCTGACATTTATATGTATCTATGTATCTATTTGGTATTTAGGTTATTTATGTTTTCTGATCTTTATATGTATCTATGTATTCGGACTTTGCCCAGCCCTAACCGCTCATAATAGAAACATGAAATGTTACACACACACGCCCCTCAATGAATAGGGAAAATGTTCTTTTGTTTTTCAAAAATTTCCCACCAAAATCAGGTTTTACTTGGGGGTTCAATTTTCAATCTAAGTTTATGTTAAATTGGTCCCTTAATTTATGTCCACCCTTGTTTTTAAAAAAATTGGAAATTCTAGTACCCAACAAAAGGCAAGAGAAGTAACTCATTCATTGATCACCCTTTTTTCCAGTTTTTTAGTTGATCACCCAAACATGACATGCTGCCAAAATACATTAGTCAATGGGAGGTTGAGAAGAAAAGACCTTTTTGCATACATCCCCTCTGTTGTGCATGTAATTGTTACTGTATTTGCTATCATTAATCACCACTATCCACAACAAAGCAGCTTCAACACTTTTGCTTGATTCAGGTTATACATGTGTTCTGATGATTATATATGTATGTATCTATCTATATATCTATGTATTTGGACTACATCCAGTAATAGGCATATAGAGTGAAATTGTTTTATTTAAAAAATGTTCAACCACCCCCGAAGTTTTCAGTGAAGGGTTCAATTAACAATTTAAATTTGTGCTAAATTTATGTGATAAAAATGAGCATATATGGGTGGCGGTGATTAATAATTTCCCTTGGAATGCTAGTTTCATCATTAGCTTTTATTGTTTAGTGCTGTCTTTTGCATTTCATACTCTTTGTTTTCATTTTTTTAATTTATCACTGAAATACTTGATGGATGAATTGAAATGAGACTTACAATTGCCATCTGGCCTGAGCCTATTACCAGATTTGCATGGGCCTAGTTAATAACAGAGATAAAAAGGACAATATCTCTGAGAGTTCTGAATTTTGAAGGAATTTTGTGGAAGCGTTGACCGTGTGCTACAGAAGAACTGATCAAATTCAGGGATAGATCTAGGAATTTGTTTCCAATAGAAATAACAACTGGAAAATGAGCTTTAACACTTTCCGAATCTTGTATAAAAACCAATATGAAATTACTTACCTTTTTCATTATAATCTGGAAAGATGAAAATTTTTTCAGTTCTGACATTCCACTGGCGCCATTTGATCTTTTTGAAAACTTTCCCAAATATATTTTTCACTTTTTCCCACAAATTAGGCTGGAAAGAAATATTATTGATGTAAGTAGTATTGATGTAAGTAATGAAATATACTATTGATGTAAGTAATATCAAAGAAATATTGATATATATAATATGTAAGAAATACTATTGATACACGTAATATGTAAGAAATATTATTGATATACGTAATATGTAAGAAATACCATTGATACACATTATATTTAAGAAACACCATTGATATATGTAATATGTGAGAAATACTTTTGATATACGTAATATGTAATAAATACCATTGATATACGCAACATGTAAGAAATACTATCGATACATGTACTATGTAAGAAATACAATTGATGTAAATAATTTGTAAGAAATACTAATAATATGAATGATATGTACATGCTGACTGATATCTGTTGTAAAAAAAATTTTTTTTCTTGCATATCCTTCTGGTTGAATAATGATTCATTCAATTTTGCCAACAATAAGATGATAAATGTATTAACTTTCCAAACTATTCTTTCAGATATTATTATTTGAAGTTAAGCTGCATTTTTTATTGGTCAGAATTATGTACCTTGGTAAGGCATGAACCCAATGAACTTTTAGAGATCTTATCAAATCAGACATCTGTAATATGCTTGATTTGATGAAATCTCTTGTTTAATGAAAAAAATACTTTGATTTATTAAGTTTGAGTTGAATATAAATAATATCATACATGTAAAATCAATTGTAAGCCATGATGGAATAATGTATTCCCTAGTATTACTGCAAATAAAGTTAGAAGAGGTATATATAGTCACATCTGTCTGCTTGTCCACACAATATCTCTGTAAGTTCTAAATGAATTTTAATGAAATTTTGTGGAAGCATCGACCATGTGCTATGGAAGAATTGATTGAATTTGGTGCTACATCCATGAATTTGTTTTCAATTGAAATATTTGTTTTCAATTGAAAGATACTTTTATTATTCTGCAGGAAGAGAGCTTAAATAAGAACAGTTAATAAGTTGGGTAGATGTAAATTTTAAAGAGAATTACTTAATATTTGTACAATTAAAGTTCTCTCCCTAGTTTTTTTGAAAACTTTATCTTGATTTAATTTCTAGTTAGTGTACGGCATTGGCTGAGGTATTTGCTATCTGAATGCCTTCTACTCTCTGATCTGTACTGACTTGTTGTCTGAAATTATCCAGCATTTATTTATTTGTTGTTTTTTGTTTCAATTGAAGTAACAAATTAATTTTAAAAGTACTGAATGATATATTAGGGTTACTAGATCGATCACACATTTGCTGGAAGGTGCGTTTGAAAAAAAATCAAAAAATATCTTAAAAAATAATCTTTAAAAATCTAAAAAATAATCTAAAAAATTTGAAAAGTGTGTACAGTCAGATCTAGCCCTGCTATTGTAATTAGCCATAACTCTGGGAAAATTTGGCACATTTTCAAAGCCCTTACGAAAACAACATTTTTTTTGACATCTTTATGCGCCATGTCCGTTCAGGATGTGGGCGGTTACGGCTGTACACAGATTCCTTCCCCTCGTCACTCCTAGCAAATCACACTCCTCTATGCCTTTCTGTATTCTTTCTACCATCCATCTGTTCAGACCCTTCAAGTTGGTTACTCATAGCCTACCTTTGTCCCTTTTGTTTTTTATGCACCCTATGAAGATTAAATTCTCCAAACCTCCCTTAATGTAACAGATCCATCAACTCCAATCATTTTGCTTTCCTTACCATTGGAATTAGTGAGTTGATTTGTTGAGTATCATATCTGTCTTTCAGAGCAACAGCAAGTACCAATTAAACAAATACATACAGGCGTCTTCATTCTGTTCAACTTGACATCATCCTCAACCTCGAGGGACAGCCGTGAGATACAAATTAGTTTTTAATAGCCGCTAAAATAATTGAGTTTTATATAAATGAAAGGAAAAGTTTCAGTTTGAAAGATTGCCTGGTTTAGATTTATATGCTTTCTAATCTCTTTCTTTAGAGGCTTTAGATTTGAGATTTTCAATAAAAAACATTATTTTTAATGATGTATGTGAAACTCTTGGATTTTCATTTGCAATTTGGGCCAAATGTTGCACAACTTTGGGATTATTTGAGAACATGTCACCAAAGTACTACAGCTGTATGTCTGCACAGTGCAATATTTTTTTTCTAATTTTGCGACTGCAAATCTGGTATTAATTTGTTTATATGTGAGGGCCGGATATCCTGATGAACTATTCACCCACTCTAATAATTTTTTGAATTCTAAACCAAATGCAAAAAGATTATAGAGAAAATTCTAATAGAAGAGAGGAAGAAAAATGTGTCTTCAATCCGTGGCATTATATTTATTGCATGTATATATTATATCACAGAAGGCGTGGCTATTGGTGCGAAAAAACAGATTCGGTGAATCGGGTTTGAGTTTCGGTTGGGACCGTTTGCGTTCACTTCACACCATTGCCTTTAGGAAAAGTATGAATCTCCTTTTATCCCCCAGCTATGGGTAGGTAGCAGAGCATTTGGAGCATTTACAGTCCTATTAAGAGAAGGGTACACTGCAGAAAAAACACAAGAATCCCAAGTCTAAATAAAGAAGAATGTATAATTTCATTTGATTCGGGGAAGATATATCCAAAGATACATAGATCTGGGACACCACCAAAATTAACTGAAGAAATTTTATCATAGTTACAGGTGAGGAGAAGGATGATTTTCAACCTTGATTAAAAGTTTCTAGTGACTTTTTGATTTATTGATTGAGAATTTTCTAAATAAATAAGATTTTGACCCATTCACTACAGAAACAAAGCTTTATTTATAGTGAGAGCAAAAAGTATCCAATATGTTTCAAAATCTTTATTTTAACATACTTATACACCTTCAAAACTGACAGGATTCGGACCAAAGATTTCTGATTTTTGTTCATGATTTTTCGGTGTTCAATCTTGTTTCAACATTTTTTGATTTTTGTATTCTTTAATCTTTGGTTTGAATTCTGTCAATTTCGCAGCTGTATAAAGACGTTTAAATGAACTTTTTGAAATGTATTGGATACTTTTTGCACTCGCTGAAATTTTGACCTTGAAATTTGAAAAAGTAGGTTATTCTTAATCCATTTATTGTGGATGACAAAAAAATTTCTGTCATTGCTGTTTAATGACTAGCTCAATTTGCGTTCTATTGTGATTGATGGTAACTCAGTTCTATCTGTGAGTAAGAGCTTTCATCTTGCAATGGATTACTTGCACTGGATAACTTGCAATGGATTATTGTGCAATGGTCAAGGGCTTTTATTTTGCAATAAATAACTACTGTACTTTTATCGTCCACAGTTAAAGGGTTAAGACTGAAGCGAACCAAAAATATATCCAGATAAATTACAACTCATATTTTATGATCTTTTCGAAAATTGATTCTACGTATCGTCAACATCCAAAACAGCTGATACGGATAAATATGAAGGGAATGGGGAAAAATGCCTATAAAGAGAAAAGCCAAATAGTTAAAGGCTTCAAAATGTATATTTGGGACAGTTAAGCTATAAAATACTTTAAAATAGAGGCAGAATTACTTACATCCTGTTTATATCCACCCAACAGACATTGGACATGTGACAGCCATTAAAGATTATGTTTCAAACTTACTTTCAAAGAAGCAGACGCCATTCTTGCTTTCCAAAATTTGGCTGGAATCTCTACTGAACTGACATGAAAGGAAAATGATAAATAAGCCTTAAGAACAATTTTTTTTTGTTATAATAAAAAAGTAACATCTTCATTTCGTACATAAAACTTTTCTGACAGACAAGGTGGTCAGTTCAAATTAACATATGTCATCAGAGAAGGAAATCCTTAAATGAAAAGTTTAGGTGTAGTTTAGCTGAATTATGTAATTTAGATACAGTAGAATTGACTTTAAGTATTAATTTGTTTGCCTGTCAGAGCAGATATCCTGTAAGCAATTCATCCGTGCAAATATTTAGTAAAATTCTAAACCAAACACAGAAATATTGTAGGGGAAGTGCCAATAAAGGATATAATGAAAAATGTGTTCTGAATCTGTAATGTTATATACATTGCCTACACATTATATCACATTGTATGAATTAAGTTATACATGAATTATATAAATACTAGCCGAGCAGCTGCAGAGTCAAACTCAACTTCTACTTTTATTCTGACTGAAGATGATCATTGCAACTTTTGTATTGTATACATAATAGCTAGAAATAATTAAAATATATTATAGGATAAGGATTCAGAGCAGACATACTTATATCACAGGATGAAATTTGTACAACATAAACATTTCTATGTTCACTGACAACTACAGAAAATTGCATCTGACATTTCCCCACATCTGGAGATTTTGAACTGATAAATCAATTTGTTCATCTGTTTGGTTACTCAGCATTTTCTGTGTCTCATAGGATATTTCACACTTTTCTTGAAATCATCCCACTGCATTGTAAAGAACCTCATTTTCTATCAGTTATTTTCTTTCATTAGCAAGCCATCTCATATCTTAATTTCTCTAATATAAGTAAGACAACTGCAATAGAACTACAATTGAAAAGAATGATCCATACTGACTTGTCATCAAAGAAGCAATGGGCAGCTGACATGACCCACTGGTCACCAATGAGCGAACCTCCACACCATGTTTCTCTGTATACAGGAAGTATTCCGAGTATTTTCTTAATCATGACCTTTGACTGGAGGGATACAAGCCAAGGCCATTGTCCTTTTTTGATAACTTCCCCTCCAATGAGGGGCAGAGCAATCGGAGGGTGATATAAAGTGTGATCCTCAACTGAAATTTAAAAAAAAACAAAAAGAAAACAAATAAATAGTCACTCAATAGAAACAGTCACATGATCAATGTCTCCTGCCAGCATGCCATGTTGGGGGTGATCAATTGAAAATTGAGAAAGGGGTTGATCAATGAATAAGTGACATCTTGCTTTTTGTTGAATAGTGATCACTAAAAAGTCTGAATTTAAAAAAAAAAGACCTCAATGCAGCCAGGAACAAACTTAGGGACTCATTTAGCATAAAATTACATTGAAAATTGAACCCCTAACTAAAAGCCTATTTGGGAAGGATTTGATTTTTTTAATACAATAAAGAGTAAATGTCAAATTTTTAGGCCTTTAGCTCCATTGGTACAGTTTATATGCATGATACATACACTTTCAGCCAGCCAGACCAACTTAAAAACTTTTCAATTTCATCTTCCATTTTATATCATTTTTATACATTTATAAGTAATACATGAGGTGCTACCCAAACATTTTGTTTATTTGAATAGGTTGATGTACAGCTTTTTCTTGTTCTTCAACAACATGTATTAATTGAATTAGCCCCACAACCGGCCAAGTGTGCTACTGATTCTTCTCTCTTT
>OY735207.1:13587879-13600379 GCA_963457665.1 Thysanoteuthis rhombus | reverse complement strand
ATATCACCAGCACTTGAAAGACTTTCATCATACACTTGGCTAAGACCAGCTAAATTAATATGGATATGCTTTAACATTTTGTAATATGACCTAAACTATATATCAAAATCATAGCTGGCGGGGTTGTTCAACACTTCTGGGGAGCCATGTTAATATGACTGTTTTGTTTTTAAATCCCTGAAATGGTTACATGGTAAATTACTTAATGATTCCAATAGGAAAAATTCACACATTGTACCATAATATCATATTCTGTATGAAACATGATAAACACTGGAGAAAATTGCAGAAATTAGATTAACAGACATTGGAAAGTAACTGATTGAAATGATATGAATTTTTGGAAAATAGTCTCTTTATTTATTTAGTGTTTGAAGCCGTGAAGCTTTCTAGAATATATATATATATATATATATATATATATATATATATTCTGCCAGCTTGTTCAGGGGAAAAAAACTAGAGATAAAAAAGGGGACGGGTAGTTGTCAAAGGTAAGGTAAGGGTCAGTTCTTATTTTCATGAATAAAATCTAAAAACACATTCTAAAACCTCTTTTACAAATACAAAGTAAAAGGTTGCAAGTCCAAATTCACAAGACAGCATCGCAACTCTTAAAAAACAGGTGAAGTTGATATTATCACAATTATTATTATTATCATGCTATGATTTTGATTTTATTGTTTTTCCATTGCTACAAGCACCACTAATATCTGTCTGTAAATTGCTGCAATGAAATGTTTTTCAGGAGAAAGAATGAACAATGTATTCTATTCTCTGAACTACTGGCTAACTGATATTCCATATTCAAAAATCCACTTCATCAATTGAGAAAAAGCAATAGAAAATGAAAAAGAGAAAAGGAAATATATAAAATCCCTTTCTACCACCTGAAAATGTTTTTTTTTTTAAATGCCAGTCAGCTTATTTAGGGGAAGAAAATGGTTCCATCGTAATTTGCCCTGCAGACTAGGTTCAAAAAGGTATCTATTATTCCTTGTTATGAGAAAAAGAAAACAACAATAACCACGAAAAAAAACCCAGTCCCCTAATAGTAATAATAGAAGCAAGTTAATTTCAAGGTAATTTGCCTAAAAGAGATTGCAATAAATGCCTAGAGCTGGACTTGAACTAAGTTAAAACTTCACTGTAAAGTTTAAACCTACACCAGGAAGCCGAAAACTCTTCCATGACCTAGTCTTTAGGACCTGTAAGCCCATCTGCATTGACCATGGATGACAGACCTCACCAGTTAACTCTGCCCTTTTCTCTGTTGAAGACTACTCCCAAAGAGAAGATTGCAACCATGGACCTCACTTATTTCAGGGAGTTATTGAGATAATCCAATATAGACTTCCACACTGAGTTGCTTTTTCTCCCAAATAGGGGCAACAGACCTTTACAGCCAGAGTTCACCTGCTTCAGTGGTGTGTCTCAGATTGTCATATTGTCAGATTATTCCTCTAAAAGGGAAGCAGACCTCTACAGCCAACTCGGGCATCTTCTTTTAGCAGGGGTCTCTCACCTACGCTTAAAGCGCACAAGCAGTAGTATGTTACTTAGCAGTGGTGGTTACCCCACTGAAAAGGGCAACAGACCTCTACAGCAAGTGCCTCAGCTAAGTGTCTCAAATCTGTGCTTCAATTAGCATAGATAGCTGTACTATTAAGTCACTCCTCTGAAGGGGCAGCGGATCTCCTCAATCATTTCTGGCATCTGCTTCAGTAGCATATTTGATATGTTTAAATATATATATATATATATATATATATATATATTTATATCTACATAGACAGCCATAATGTCAGGTTACTGATTTGAAGAGGCCAAAAGGACAGTAGACCCGAATAGCTAGTACAGAGTCATACGACCTAGGGTCCTTGCTCCTATTTCTGCAACCTCTGTGGATCATAAGATGCAAACCCTTGGTTAAAAATCTTGGTCCAGTTGTGTGAATGTTGCACTTTACCAAGAAATTTATTTTTTGGACAATATTTATATTTATTGGAACCAAAGATCTATTCACTTGCATAAAAATGAGAAAAGATTATTAAAATATCAAAAATACTCTGCCATATTTTATATATATATATATATATATGTATATATATATATATATATATATATATATATGTATGTATGTATGTATGTATATATATATATATATATATATATGAATAGATAAGAATTTAGGGAGAGTTTGCCATGATTATTTGAAAATTTGCTGCCAAAGTATATATTATATACACTACATAGATGTATTATATATACATGTATATACATGTATATATATGTATATATATATGTTTATATATATATGTATTGAGTATTTTCATGAAATAAAGCCATCACACATCATATATTGAATTACAGATCTATACTTCAATATATTTATAGATGTGTGTATGTATATATATATATGTATATAAACATAGCTGCATGTATATATATATATATATATATATATATACATATTTATATATACATATATATATACATATATATTTTTATATATATATATATATATATACATATATATATATAAACATAGACGTATGTTTATTGTCAGAGCAGGTCAGTTATTTTCTTAATGTTTTTATCATTGGCCTTTTGATGTCTCTTGTTGGGCATGGACTTTCTCCAAGATTCACCAGACCTCTCAATTATGGGTGTCTCGGCACCACACTTAACTTCCAAATCAGAACAGTATGACTAGAAATGAGTGGCGTTGGAAATCTTTGTCACAAAATCAATGAAAATTAAACACATCTAATTGAATTAATTTCTTGATTGTTATCAATATAGACGACATAGCCCTTTTCGCAGAGAACTTACACGACCTCCAACTAATGATAGATGAACTGAATGAAGAGAGCAAGAAAGTCGGCCTACACATGAACTTCAGCAAGACGAAGATCATGTGCAACAACCACATTGGAGATAAAAACACTAAGATCGAAATCGAGGACACAGAACTCGAGAAAGTAGACCACTACATCTACCTAGGGCAACGAATCTCCATGAGACCCTCAAAAGAAGAAGAAATCAAGCAAAGAATCACACTAGGATGGCAAGCCTTTGGCAGAGCTAGCTCAACCTTCAAAAATAATGAGATCCCATTAATCTTAAAGAGAAGGGTGAATAACCAATGCATCCTCCCAATAGTCACTTATGGAGCTGAAACATTGAACTTAACCAAGAGACAGACCCGTAATCTGAGAACCATGCAACGTGCACATGAAAGAATAATGCTTGGCCTCACATGGAGAGACCACAAAACAGCACAGTACATCCGGGAAAAGAGTTAGAGACATCATAGAATCCATAAAAAATCTCAAATGGCGGTGGGTAGGCCATGTTGCAAGAATGGCAGACAATCGATGGACATCACGACTCACAACATGGATTCCCCGAGACCACATGTGCAACGGAGGCTGGCAAAATGTTAGATGGAGAGACGAGCTAGACAAGTTCAGGAAGTACTGGCTCCGTGACGCCCATGATAGAGAAGTGTGGCAAATCCTGGGGAAGGTCTATGTCCAACGACAGACGCTAAAAGACTGATGATGATGATGATCAATATTAATTGCATACAAATTATAAACATTCATTTTGCGGTAAAAATTGAAAATTTCTCATTCCAGATGAAGAAAGGGGTTCTATAAAAAATTTCCATCAATTTCTTTAAACAACAAAGATTTGAACAGTTGTCTTTTTTAATGTGGTTTTCCCCAACTTTATACAGGCTCAATTCAGAGATAACCAGTATTCAGTTAACAAGCTCCAGGTTTGTTGATAACTCAATCTTGAATTTAAATTCTCTTCAAAAATCTAATTGTGTGTGTGTGTGGTTTCATTCAATTGAAGTAAGTGGTGAAAGAATACATTAAAAAAATTCTGAATAAAATTGTACATACATTGTTAGATACATAAGTATATTTGTATAAATGTAAGCTATTCTTACCTGTTTCTGCTGAGACTGAGATGGAAAGAGTGATGAAGATGGCCAGGACTATGAACATACTCAGATGGGAAACTCCCCATGTTGACGACATTGTGATCTCCAACCAAAATAAGTCTAGAGTGAAGAGAAAAATAGAGGAAGGGGAAAAAAAAGGAAGAAAACATTCATTGGGATCATTAGGAAGTTTCATGCGTAAAATCAGCAATTTTTTTCAAGAAATATTTACTTTTTTTTCCTTTTTTTTTTGCTCCAGCAGTTTTGGCAGGGTCGTAGGGGTGTTGCTGCTGTTGTTAAGTGGAAAACAGATTGCGATATGAATGAAAATATATATATATATATATATATATATATATATATATATATATATGTACATGTGAGTGTTTGTGTGTGTTTAAACATGAATAAACATGCATTTATATACAAAGAGAGAGAGAGAAAAAATACATATATATATATATATATGTATATGTATGTGTATATACATATATGTATGTGTATATATATATGTATGTGTATATATATATATATATATATATACTTACAAATAAGTAGAAATACATATATATGTGTGTGTGTGTGTGTATTTGATGACATTAAATTTGCCTCCAGGGTTCGGTGAGTTTTTTGAATTTTCAAAAAATTTTTGGCTTTTAGATTAGTATCATATTTGAGCAATTCGATATCCATATCAATGTTTTGTTTTTGTTTTTATGGTGGAGATAGGCAGAAAAAAAGAAATGAAAAACTAAAAAACATTAAAAAAAAAAGAAAAAAAAATTGGTCAGGATCAAGGTCAGGGGAAGTGATGGCGTGTTTGTTGAGAAGCTGGCAGGGTGGCAGTCATAGAAACTGGAAGATTGAGGCGTAAGCGATAAAAAAAAAAGTGATGTGGAATCAGAATCGCTTTAATGCTTGAATGAAACAATTCTGTTTAGTCACCCAATAGAAACCACCACTTGACCAATGTCTTTTGGCAGCATGTCGTGTTTGAAGCGATCAATTAAAATTTGGAAAAAGGGGTGATAATTGAATACGTTATTTCTGTCACATCTTGTTAGACACTAAAAACTCCGATTGTCACAAAAACAGGCATGAACTCAGCCAGACTGGGAGAAGAAAGGGAGAAAAACTTGTCATCGTGGTCAATAATTGAGTGTCAAAATTTCAAGTATATTTCAAATTTTGGAGAATCTTGATCTTAATGATAAACCTGTCAGAATAAAGCCCTAAAAGGTAAAAAAAAAACTATTTTCAGAGAGGATGAAGTGGTGTACTGATGCCAATTAGTAGACAATCCGTAGACAAAACAGTATGACCAGGAGCACTGGAATAAACCAGTAAGCAACCAAACAAACTGGCACAAATAAACACTACACTGGCACGTATAAAAATGGATATAATTCTTCACAATCATTGATGGCTACGGTTGTTCAAGAGAAAAGATATCGGGGAAGAACAGAAATCTGAAAGAACCCCAAAATTTCAGATGAGAAATAATGAACATTTCGAAAAAATGCTAACCTTATATAATAGATGGTCTATTTCTCATCCATAAATCACTATATTATGGAAGCATAATTATTATCAAACAGGTCTAGTTAGTTACTCACTAGAAAGTGTCAGATGACCAACATCTTTTGGCCACACGCCATTTTGGGGGTGATCAATTAAAAAGTTTGAAAAAGAGAATCAATACATAAGTTACTCTTCTCACCTTTAGTTGGCCAGTGATCCCTAAAAAGTCTGAATTTTCAAAAAAGAACAAGTGTGAATGCTGACAGGCACAAACTCAGAGACCTGTTCAGCTGAAAATCACGTTGCGAATTGAACCCCCCCCCCACTAAAAATCTATTTTGGGGGATGATTTAAAGAAAAAAAGGAAAAAAAAAAGGTTGGACTGTTTTATACTCGACAGAATGTGATAATTGTAGAGACATTTCATCAGCAAACAATTTATGTTCAACACCAACGTTAACTGAGTAGCAAGTTGAACAGCCAACTGTGTTCATGAATAAAGAAATGAGTGTTGTGCAGGACTCGAATCAGGAAGTAGCCTTAACGTGACTCTGCTTCACTGATTGAGCTAATAACACTTTTGGCAAGCAGGATCTCAAAATCGCATACTTGAACTGTCCATCTCGCTACTCTGCAGTCGTAAGCATAAATATTTACACACACACACACACGCACACACATATATATATATATACATACATATATATGTGTTCCAATTTGTCCAACAGTATGTAGATCATTAGATAGGGCGGTTTTATGTTCAACAGAATATAACAAAAATAAAATGTCCCCACAATTATTTCAGGGTCAGCTGTTTGACTTGCTACTTTATTAACTCTGGTGCCAGAACAATCTTAGAACAAATTAACTGCACTAATCAAGATATATATGTACATGTTGTTGAGCCCACACACACACCCTAGAAAAGAATTGCACAGACCAATGCCAACCCTCGGGCAGGCCCTCACAGAACCTTCTAAAACCATTAAAATTTATTTTTGCTAAAACTGAGGATTCAGTGCACACTTTTGGCATTAATAGTTTGCATATCCAAGCAGACCATCGGATTTAAACAGTGTCCTCGTTTTATTGTTGTGTTTGGATTGGAGTTAGGGTTAGGGATAGGATTAGGGTTTTTGCTCACTAAAAAACGTTGAATCATCAGGTTAGGGTCAGATTACTCAAAAAATACCACCAAAGTGGCATAAGCCCTGAGGGAAAGAGAAGTTCACATCCTGCTATTTTTTAAGTTGAGCGGAAATTAGGAGTTCAGCATTATGGTTACTTCGTAAATAGAAACCCTCCTAAAACTTTAAAAAGAATTTGTATTATAACTAACAAATTTTCAGGTTTGAAGGTCAAAAAGATTCAATACACATAAAATTTTAAAAAAAAAGTTTTTAGTTTTCTTCATTTGATTTTGAACTCTGAGTCCATTTTTCATGACTCTAACCACTGGACCATTATCCCAACCATGAATTCTTTTTGAAAATAAATGAATGCCATCATAGAAATCTGAAAATAAAGGCGAAAAAAATTAGTTTTGATCCCAAGTTGACCTGTAGGGACCTTGGAGGTCAGCACTACCTATGCTATGTTAATGGGACCAAGTTACCAATGTACACAAATTTGCAGCCCATAGGATGCAGCCATCCCCCCCAATATTTGACAATGCCAAAATTAAACTGACCCTATATTGACCTTTAGGGAGTCACCAGAGATCAACACTACACATCCCATGTTCATCCTGGGGTTAAGTTACCTGTTCACTCAAATGTAGGGTTCAGTCATTTAGGAGTTTATAAAACATTTGTCATCTTTATCGGATTATATATATGCATACAGCTTTGGTCAAAATTATTGGCACCTTTTGAATAACTTGTACAATATTTTCAGAAATAAAAGAAAATGTACCAAATTTGTATCATCAGAATACCTTAATTGGATGTATGGAGTAATTTAACAAAAAAAAACAAAACATTTTTCAAATTACAGGAATATAAGATATAACCTAAACAGTAGTAACGCATCCCTTATCAATATTTGCTTGCGCACACTTTGGCAATATTGATGGCTCTGAAATTTCTTGTAGCCATCTATCAGCTTCTTGCACCTATTAGCAGGTAGTTTATCGGACTCTTCTTTTCAATGTTTGCAGAATCCCTTTCCTCATTGGTAGATTTCCACCCTCTCCACAGATTTGCAATGGGATTGACATCAGGACGCATTGCTGGTCTGTTTCAAACAATCCATTTTTTTCCTTTCAATCATTCTTGTGCGCTTTTGGATGAATGGTCTAAGTTTTTATTGTTGGCGCATCCATGATCTTTGAACCAAACCAATTTTCATTACACATTTTGCTCTAAAGTCATTTGGTGATCCTTTGATTTTATGATTCCTTCAATAAAATCAAGGTCTCAAGTACCAAAGGCTACAAAGACCCATAACATTATGGATTCTCCACCATACTAGTACATATATTTATATATATATATATGTATGTATATATATATATATATATATATATATATATATATATATATATATATGTATATATATATATATATGTATATATATATATGTATATATATATATGTATATATATATATATGTATATATATATATATATATATGTATATATATATGTATATATATATATATATGTATATATATATATGTATATATATATATATATATATATATATATATATATATATATATATATATATATATATATACCAAAGTACAAATCAGTAATTTGATTTACAATGTGTAATGGGTTTATTTCATGAAGTGCTCTATACAAAAACATTTAGTTAGAGTCAAGCTTTAAATGTTTTTCACTATATATATATATATATATATATATATATATATATATATATATATATATATATATATATATATATATATATTTATATATCCAAGAAAACTTTGCAGCTTTAAACACTAAATATATACAAAAATTTATGGAATTTCAGTCAATTATTTCACAATATCTGTTGATGTAATTTATGTCATTTTCTTCAGTGTTTTTTTTTTTAAACGGTTTATACAGAATTTGATGTTATGGCACTATGTGTGAATTTCTCAAGTTGGGATCATCAGTTGTTTACCATGTAACTATTTTGGGGATTCAAGAACCAAACGGTTATATTGACATTGCTTCCCCAGCAGTGTTGATCAACCCCGCCTCCTTCAGTCATGATTTTAATTCATAGCTTATATCATACGACATTTAGTTTGTTATTTTAAATAGGGTATAATCATTATGTACTGTATATGAATCTTATTTTATACTATATATAATTTTTGGGAAACACAAGGCTCATTTATGATGCATTTGATGATGATTGATCAAATACAACAGACTCTCCGAGTTATAAGAGATGTAATGTTCATATTGTTTGAATATAACTTTGTTCTTCATAGAATTTAGAATTTAGAATGCGTTTTGTAATGGAAGATAAGCAGTGGTGTAGTGCTAAAAAAAAATGGTGAGGGAACACAGGGCTGACTGCTCTAGCAAGTGTAATGATCTGATCAGTAAAGCAACCCTTTATAGCTGGGTGGTGTGTGGGATGGGGATGCATTGTAGGTGTGTCTTGATTCAGTACAAATAGCTGCAATGCACCATTACGGCTAATTTGAAGTCAGAAACAGATAAACTATGTGAGAATTTTCGAAGTACATAAAATTGTCATAAAGATTATGAACTGAAGATACATCAATAAGATATAATAGAGATTAGCATTCAAGGTGTGAGTACTTTGGAAATTGTTATATTTGTGTGAGTAGCTGATTCCTTCCGTTGTTTTTGAAGATGTTGATAAAAATAGAGTTTACTGTTTCTTTTGGTAATGAATTCCAGTATAGATGTCATAAATCTGTCTTTAATACCAAGATGGTGATGTATTTGGTATTTGTGACTGTGACTTCTGTTTGCTGTTCTTTGTAGAATAGGTTCACTCTTTTTGCATATCTTACAGTGAGTATCCGCCTATTTTTTACCATGCTAAATGTTTTTTTTTGTGAATGTGTATTTGATCACTTCTCAACCTTCTTTATTGAAGAGTTAGAAGTTGTAGTGTTTTATGGCTGTCTTCGTATGGCAAGTTTTCTAGCTGTGGTACCAGTTTGGTAGCTCTACTCTATAGCCTCTCAAGCATCTCTTGGTATTTTTTGATGTGTGGAGACCAGATATTGCTTGCAAATTGTATTTTGTCTGTATCCATACATGTAATGAGCATATGTACAAATTTCCTCTCTGTTTGTTCTACCATTCTATTATGACATAACAATGAATATTACAAGAAATAGAAACTCTCAAGATTTTCCATCTGATCATCAAACATCAAAAAGACTGAATCAAGTTGAGACTTTGAAAAAAACTTGAAATTAGGATCCTTTGAATAAGTAAGAATGAATTGCCCGATAGAATAGTTTCAGGCTTCTTAGTGCTGATCCATACATAAATAAACCCATCATTTTTTACAGGTATAACTTAGTACATATAAATATATACATGTATATATATATATATGTATTAAGAAATGGATGTATATGATCCAACAGAATGATTACGACTTGCATTATATTATAACTCTTATTTGAAATGATCTCCCATCGTAACATGGATAATGTTTCACTCGGCCTAGACAACATAAAGGGAAAGAGTTTCAATATAATATTATGCAATCAGTAACTATCCTGTCGGATCATTATATACCCATTTCTCAATACATAACTGTCATGCTAAAAGAAACAAAACGATTGAGAATGAACGAGATGAGAATTAGGATTGGAAACAGTTATTTGAGCCTTTGCATTGGCGGTGACTGTTGAAGTGACTACCCTATCAGTCGCAGGTTCAATTCGTGCTGCAGCCCGATTTTCTTTAATTGTTTGTTCTATTTATTCATTTATTTATTGTCTTGGCAGAGCGATACATTATTCTTGTAATGACGGGAGATCATTTCAAATAAGTGTTTTCATATGATATAACACAATTCATATACATATATAGATATATAAATGGATATATTGATAATGAAGAAATGCTCTGAGTCAAAGAAAGGCAATGCCATTACTACTGCAGTACACCACTGAAGATTTGTATTTTTTTAGAATGTATTCACATACATACAAACTACTGTACATGACTTTAATCAAAATGCTATAAAATGAGATAATCAATTGTGAGACATAGTTAAAATTCATTTAATGATAGACACCTTACCAGTGGCATATGGTACTTTGTATCTTGATTTTGCTCCTGTACTCAGAAAACATATTTTAGTGTCTGTAAAAGCAATGGACAGTAAAACCTATTTTTGGTACAATGTAGGGAAAGTGGTCCTGATTGAAAATTGTAAAGTTTCACACTCTTGCTCTCCCAATCTTACAAATGGCGAACAAATAAACTGAAATAAGAGATTTAGTGAAAGAAAAACAAAATTTCGATTGGATATTATTATCTGCTGATAAAAGAATCTAGTGCAAATTCTGTTTTCCATTAACTCTCTAATTTCTACCATTGGGACAACCATAGGCATCTGCTACCATTTTTCTGGGGGGTGGGGTGCAAAAGGATATATTGCCGGGAGGGAGGAGCACAAAAGTATGTATTTGGCGAAGGCTTACTCTTTATTTCCGATTATGCTATTATTAGGGTGATCAAATCAAATTTTCTATGGGTAGTAGGACCCAAATTAATGCATTTTCCAAAAGAGCATAAACTGAGGATAAGAAAACTTTTAATTTTTTCTTAATAGCCCAAAGGAATCAAAAGTTATAGAAAAACAAAGTTTCGAAATTGGGAAGTAATTTTAGAATTTTAGTTCTGTTGTTTGTATAGGGAAAAGGGATGTAACAATAGTACAAGAAGTTGTTGTCAATATGTCAGTACATGACCACGCTGTGCGTACGCATAGCTATTATGTCAACAAACACTACCACCAAGCCAGAATGTAAAAATTATACAGAAAGAAAAGGTTTGAATCGCTTTTGCTTAAAATAAGAGTCAAGGAATCCAAAAATTGCTACTTCTCCCACATATTAATTGTCCATCTTCTTGAAGAATATTAGAATCAGATAAAATCTATTGACTATCATTTGAGACTATTCCGGAGACAAAACTGTTTAAATTTGTGGAGTAAACATAATTGTAAAACTAAAAGTAGTGTAAATGAGTTGTGATTTTCCAGGGGGGTGCATTTGATGCCCATGAGGACCACCTTCAAAAAATTTTGCCAAAAAGGCTCTATCAGTCCTTTGCTCTTTACAGATGCTAAAATAATTTTACGTTTTCGTTCATCTGTAGCACAGAGCACATCCAAGATACAAAGCACCATAGGCCACTGTACTTTACACCTGAGAGATTTCAAAAAGTCAAAGTTCATGGGAGGATTTGTTGGTGTGGCTACTCAATATGAACACTTTCAGACAGGGTCTTTTAGATGATAACCAACTGGAGAATCCAGCAAAGGATTAAACATTGGAACAATTTACAGTAATTGTTACAAATCTTTGGTCATTATTCATTGTTAGAAATTCATCATTATGTAATTAAATTCATTTTTATAAAAAGCTTTACATCATAAAAAAATAATTTAAACAAGACTCCATATCTATACTGTCTAAATACAATACTTGTATATGTGAAAATTAAATCTAGAAAAAATGTATGTCAATTGGTTGTGAGTTCAAATCACAGTAGGGAAGGTGAATTTTAGGTATCAGTTTACACTCCTAATTTTGGTGAGGATTGTTCTAGTTGTTTTTGTGGTTAGAGTAGAAAAATAAAGTCAATTCCAGTTTCAGAGTTTTCACAAAATTCTTTTTTTGATTTGAAAATCTTTCCCATTCATTTTAGTTAAAATGTTTAGAACTGAATGACATTATCCATGAATATAATAAACATATTCCTGTGAATATCTAAATTAAAATCAATTAAAACTAAAAAAGTATTTGCACAAAAGGGATTAAACAGAATAAAGATCGGATTTTTAAAAAAATTGTT
>OY735207.1:13577879-13582879 GCA_963457665.1 Thysanoteuthis rhombus | reverse complement strand
TTTCAGTAAAATTAGAGTAAAATATCAACCTTAATATGCATACTGTATAGCTATGAACAAAAATGTTTGGCAGAAAATTAACACCTTAGGAAAAAAAGCACTCAATGTGGAGCTTGATGGGCCTTGACCTGCCAAGTTATATGAGGTTATTAGCAGATATAAGATGGAAATTGTTTAAGGCAGTGACATAGCAAGAGATTTGAGGGCCCAGATTGGGGGCTTGGCTCCTTGAGGAGACGACTTCCAACATTTAGAGAGATTTGTTTTTGTATAATGTTAATAGAAGTGTAGTAGGTTAACTAATATTCATAAAGCTTTTGAGAGGACCCTCTACTGGAGGCCGGAGGGGTGGGGGCAATTCAAAATGTACCCCTCTCCCCAGCTACACCCCTGTGTAGTTGCCATGTCAACACTGATGGGCTGCTATGTGTGGGTGACATTGTCATCACGTCCGAGGGGGTCAATCTGCACAAGTCCACGTTTTTAGTTTGGTATGTTCTCTTTTTGGGGAAATTCTGAAATGGCCACCCCCCCCAAGATAGACACATGAACACACACACACATATACACACGCGCATGCATGCACACACACACACATGCACACACACATACACACACACGCACACACACACACTAAATGAGCATTTTATGAAAAAACAATTTAGTGATATTTTTCAAATCATAACAAAACACATCAATAAGGAATGTTGACATTCTAAGAGGAGAGAAAGAAAAAAATTCCCAAAATGTTTATGATATTATTTTTACAAATCTTCTCTAATAAAACTTGTTTTTTTTTTTTTTTCAAATAATTGAAATATCAACATTGTCGAGTGATATACCACAATGACCCAGCTTTTGAAGTGAGTTGAAAAAAGAACTCCAGGGTTTGTTTTTTTTTTTTTTACGTTAAAAGCTATTTTAATTCCTTTTTTGTTCTGAATTCCCAAGAGAATTTCTGGAAGAGGGAAATGCACTTGGCAGTTTATAAGAACATCTGGAAAATATCTAATGCCCATGGGCGGCTGTTGCTGGAGGGGGGGGATGTGGAGTAAAAGGATATATTCAGAATATATCTTAATGGCAATTCTGTTACACGATAGGTGAAAAGGCCTGATCAAGGGGCGGGGGGACACATCTATTCTCCAAAGGCTAATACAGTAGTCCTCCTTTTTAATGTGGTCTTCAACAAAGACAACCGGGTTATAACTGAACCACAGATAATCAAAAGTCTGTTATAAGTTCTCTGGTGAGCTAAGGTGTTGTTGCTGATCACAAAATCAAGGAAATTTTAATTGCAGTTTATGTGTAGATAAAAAAGACATAAGAGGGCCAACTAATCAACCACCGTATATCACAAGCTGGGCCATTCCAAACCATGCAATATTAAGGGGCTCTTAGAGCAATGAGAAAGTGACTAAGCAGCAGGTAAACCAGTAAATAAAAAGGTAACTCTCTACTGACAGCCCTAATTCAGTAGATGTCATATAGACTTATAGATGATACTGTCACGTGGTGTGGTTTTGTATTTTACAAAAGATGACATTTTCAGGTATTAATTCTTATAAGAACCTTCACAGTAAACAACTCTTTATACATACATACATACATACATGCATGCATGCATACTTATAGACTTATAAATATGTGTGTGTGTGTGTGTGCACGCTTTCGATTGCGCATGTGCATGTGTATATGTGTGTATATATATATATATATATATATATATATATATGAAATGAGATTTACAAGGATATATACCTGGTGAATTATGAACATTAAAAACAATATAAACTAAAAAGTATACATAAATATTTTTTTTTCAACCTGAACCCTTCCATTAATCAAATTCTAAATTAACCTTACACTAAAACCAAAAGCATCTGATATCTAATAATCTCAGCAGCATCGATGGCCAAAAACCAAGCAGGTGATCTCCCAAAGGTCATGACACACATACTATCACTAAGCTTATCACACACTTAATCTATCAACACTACCTTCCCTACCCACCACAAACTTACAGACCTAATATTTCATCAATCAGTTCCTTGTAGTACCTGATTTTCATATCAAATTAAAGAACCATTTATCTTGAAAAGTCTTTGGATATTGTCATCATATACATATGAATATCAAATCACTGTAGCTCTACAAATAGAGAAAATGAGCATTTTGAGGGTCTGGCATAATGTTTTTGCTTTTTTAAATTCCTTTACATGGTCAGCTGTTCGATTTGCTAATTGGTTAATTCCGGTGCCGGAATAAATGTTTCCAAATTAATTGTCTCTACAATTATCACATTTGTATATATATATGTATATATATGGTTCCACATGGTACATTTTAATAAACACTCACACAGCACACACCACTGATGATGGGAAGAATCCCGAAACATGTATGGACTATTGACATATAAGGATCAATAAACCTTACCACCAAAAACTTCACTCCCGAGTCTGTCTCACTCTCTAAAGTACACATTATATATATATATATATATATATATATATATATATATGTATATATATATATATATATATATATATATATATATATATATATATATATATATATATAAATAGTGAGAGATATATATAGATATGTAGTTCTATATATTTATAGATATCTATGTATTAAACTGAATCGTTCGCCTGAAGATGCTCAAACAGGGCAGAAACATAAACCTGTTTGTATTGCAAATACTCACTACATTATATTTTAAACTCTACTCTGAATCAACTTGATGTTTAATGTTGAATGGATCGAGTACTTCATGGAATAAACCCATCATACATCGGATATTGTATTATATCATATTACATCATATATATTGCATTCCTGATTTGTCTTGTGTGGTATATTCATAGATATATGTATAGATATATCTATATAGATTTATGTAAATAGATGTATATGAGAGTGCAGTCTGATACATAGTTATTTGCTGAGATCTGAAATTATCACTGTATAATGTTTGATCTGTGTTATTGATATAGCCCATTGAATTAAATACATTGACTGGAAAGGAGAATATGTTGAAAAGTAAATATCTGTTGTGTAAGATGAGTGCTTTTCTCATCATTAAGCTATGGACTTATTGATGCACATATATATATAAATACGGGTTCATGTATGCTTAAAACTTATTTGTATGTGCATGTTTGTTTATACGCATAAAAACACACACACATATGTATATGCAGGTGAAACTATAAATAACGAAAAATACCAGAAATGATTATTTTTCAACACAATCTCCTTCCTTTTTAATTCACCTTGTTCAGTGATAAATATCAAGTTCAAACATAATAAACTGATAGATAGCCGTGAACAGACGGAGACAGTTAATCATGAAAGATTCATAATAGACAACTCCGGCAAATTTGTACAGAGATAATTTAAGATAATGAAATTACTTTTATGATTAAACAAGGTTACAGCCAAATCACATTGGATGAATTGGTTCTTGTACAATCACCCAAGTTAAGCAAAGTCGAGCCTGGCCATTACATAGATGGGCGTTCGATCAGGTATACTAGGTGGCGTAATCAGCTGGCGATATTGTAGAAAGTCTTAGAGAAGACCAATCTCTACACTATGCTCAATGATGTAAGCCAGAGGCCCCCCGCCCCTCTGAACCTTCTGACTGGACTAGCTATGAATGACAAGAAATGAAGGAACGATTAACCTAGAAAGAAACGAACAAAAAGATTAAACTATTGTTTTTCTTTTTTCTTTTTTCTTTTAAGAGAATTCATTAATCACTAAATCAACTCACCTCATTCCAATTGAAAACTCAAGAAAGTTGCAAATGTCTGGTTTTATCTGCTGGGTGTAATTCTAGTCGAACTAAGAACAGCAAGAATTTTCCCAAGATTTAAGAATTTCCGTTTTTCATAACTTAACAAAAAATAAAAAATGAGGGAAAGAAACATTTGAAACATTTGAAATATTTATCATAGTGTGGAGAAAAGCAGACAATTTATATAAAATCACATAGCAAATAGTCATATCAACACAATATCTCAGTCAGAGACATTAGTGTTTGCGTAGGTGTAATAAACATTATGATTAATCATTGTTACCCATTATCGACCGGTTTAATCACTGTTGCTGGGTTTAGGTTATTCATGTGCTCTGACATTTATATGTAAGTATCTATGTATATATCTATCTATCCAGACTTAGTCCAGCCCTAACCATCCTTTGTAGAAAATCGAAAGTTTGCACCACCTCCCAAAATGAGTAGGGGAAGTGGTTTTCATTTTTGTATTTTAAAATTCCCCACCCTATATAAGTTTTTATCAAACGATTCAATTTACAATGAAAGTTTATACTAAATTGGTCCCTTAGTTCATGTCCATGTTTTGTTTAGTTTTTTTATCAAAAATTCATGGTTCAAACCATTCTGGTAGTAGATTCATCAATGTTACTTAATTTTACCATCACTACTGCTTGATTTACAAGGTAAGAAGCAGCATATATGGGTGGTGGTGATTCATAATTTCCCTTGGAATGCTAGTTCTTCTTAAACTCATTTACATTTGCTGATAGCACAACATAATTCGGTAAACTATTCCACGATCCAACAATCCTGTTCAAAAATGAAAGAAAGAGAAAGAAACAAACACATTCCAAGAGAAAAGAATTTGATTTGTAATGGAAAAAAAAATATGGGCCAATCCAATGTACTTTTAATACTGAGGAAGCCATTTATCATACTCAAGGATAATGTTATCAAACGGTTATTATTATAAAAATCTGTCAATCCAAAAGAGAATTCATTAGTCACTGAACGAATTCACCTCATTCCAATTGACAACTGAAGAAAATAAAATGTCTGGTTTTATCTGCCGGGTGAAATTCTAGTCGAACTAAGAACAGCAAGAATTTTCCCAAGATTTAGGAATTTCCGTTTTTCATAGCTCAACAAAAAACTAAGAGAGTAAAAATGAGAGAAAGAAATGATTGAAAATGTAGTTTTAAAAAATCAA
>OY735207.1:13550379-13572879 GCA_963457665.1 Thysanoteuthis rhombus | reverse complement strand
GAATACACGGCCAAAACATAGAACAGGGACGAAACAACAAAAATGAAGGAATTGGTCAAAACCAACCCATATACAATGATTAAAACGCCTCGTCTAACAAAATTCAGACAAGAATTTTAAATGTTACGGATAATTTTTGACTCGTTCTTCTGCTTCTTTATTACAATGCTCAATTCAAATCTTTATTTTTAATTCATATCTTTATTTTCAATCAATGCTGCCTACTTGTCATGAAACGTAAAATAACCCAAGTGTAGCGGAGAAAGGCAATAGAAATTAGATGAAAGAAGTTCTCAAAAATGAATAATGACAAGGCTTTGTATATGAAATTCAGACAAGCAGGGCTGTCCCTAACCTTTGAAGAATAGTAATCGCTTATTTATTTATTTACTTACGTTTTGTTGTAAGAAAAATAAATATTTTGGTTTTTATATAGGTACTATACTATACTGATTGATACTAAATATCAATAATTTGATTGACCATATTTGATTGAATGATCTTGTCATCTGTCATGAGAATTTTCTTTGCCAATTATTTCTCTTAGTTTCATCCCAACAGAAAGTATTCAACTGTCAGATATTCCTCAAAAATGAATTTTCATTTGCCAATTGTTTCTCTTAGTTTCACCCCAACCGACATATTCCTATGAAATCTTACCTTACATCAGGGAATTTTATTTATCGTGACTGTTTTTATTCTGTCTGTAGTTTTGAGAAGAGTCATTAACATTCAATGAGTTTATCAGATGGTTAAACTTATTCTTCTTGCTTGCTTTGTTATCGACTGAAACATTGTGTTAATGACACAAACAGCAAGAAGTGATTCAATTATAAAAAAGCGCTATGAAAGTTTTTATTCTATTTGATTTATTCAATCTCCAATCTTTCCATATTTTTTGGATAGTCCTTCTGTCTCAAACACATGGCAGTACTTGAGGTCCTGGATGATTTGCCTGTGTTGTTGGTACTTCAGGGTGGCCCTGCCAACAACTTGAGAATATTCAAATGTTATGTTCTGACACATTTTTTCATCCATAAATAACATTATTTATGTCAAGTTTATGTTTTACTTAAGGAAACTGTCATACTGCCCTGTCTAATAACCTCCAGTCTGTAACCACAAAATTTTTTTCCTCTTTAACAAAATTGTCTGAACAAGCTTTCATTAGAACTGCTTGGGGCTCAGAATTGAGACGCGAGGCTTATTCATATGAATGGGGAAGTTATATTTTTAAAAAATTGCATTCAAATTGTCAGTTAAATAACTTGCTTTTTTTTTGTTTTGTTTTTTTTTCATTGGCACCAACTCAAAAATAAAATGTCAAAGATGGAAGTGTATTTCTAAATTATCACCTTTTGCAAATTTTGGCATTCCATCCTCTCGGGACAAAAAATACAAAGACTTCCCGAAGAAAAAAAAAAAAGAATACTGAGATTTCCTGATTTTTTCCGGTACTTATCATAGTTGTTGCAGTCTGTCCAATTTTGAATTTAACAACTTTTTTTTAAATCAATTTTTAAGATTTTAAAACTGGGGTTGAAAATTCTCTTGCTTATATTTTTCTGAGCTAAGAACTTGATGTACAAGGTCCATTCGGAAAGTATCCAGCCATTTTGAGTACCTTGAGAACCAGTTTTACAGCCTTGATGTAAGATGGCAACCATCCAGAGGAGACCTTACTGCACATGTGCAAACTCTCCAGTAGGGTTACTCAATGGGCAGTGAGACGCCATTGAGTGAGCTTGTCTACAGTGTGATTTTATGTTCTCAATGACCAAGCAAGTCATTATTTCTATCTTGTGCAAATTTTTATGATGAAACAAAGCATCAGTTGGGTCTCTCAAACCCCCACTCTCTCTACAGGCCTGATTTGGCTCCTTGGAACCTCTGGCTTTCCCCAAAGTGATTTCAGACCATGGACTAGATTAAGGAGAATGCAATGAGGCAGCTAATGGCGATCACAAATAGATGTGTGAAGTCCCCAAAAGAACTCTTTGAAGGGGACTAAGGTGCTATTGTTCAAGGTAGGTTATTTTTTTTGTTGATATTAAATGACTGGATACTTACTGGACAGACTCTGTTAGATTTGATTGGTGACAATTATCTCGATGAAATAGTTTTTTCTTAGAAAAACAATTGTTGATCTGCTGTGATTTCAAATCTAAACTTCATCCCTTTTTCTTGTATTAGATTTAGTCAAGTTATTGAACAAATATAGCCATCAAAGATAGTAAATGGTTCAATGCTTTTTTTATGTGTGTGTTTGTGTTTCTATGCATTCCAGCACTCATGGCCATACCGTTTAACCTACAGATTTGAAGATTGGCATCAATACTGCATTAGGCCCTTCCTTAAAATGTTTTTTGGGAAAAAAACATTTTTTTGACCTTATTTGAAGCTCTAATTTAACAGGTTTATTACATCACGACTCACAACATGGATCCCCTGAGACCACATATGCAACTGAGGCCGGCAAAATATTAGATGGAGAGACGAGCTAGACAAGTTCAGGAAGTACTGGCTCCGTGACGCCCATGATAGGGAAGTGTGGCAAATCCTGGGGAAGGTCTATGTCCAACAACAGATGCTAAAAGACTGATGATGATGATGATGATTATTAACATCTAGATTCTTGAGAATCTAGATTTTTCTAGACGTTTTTTTAACTCTATTTTAGATGTCTTCCAGTGGAAAACGCTAGTGATGTCTTAAATAGAAATTGTTCTGACCATATCTATTCTCTGATTGAATTGTTTTACATGACATCAAAATTTGACAGTACATTTGTTCAATTATTGACTGTGATGATGACTTTTCTTTTGAATCTTATTGTGATGTTATTTCACCTTTATTCTGGAAAAAAAATTTTTCATCTTTGAAAATTGAAAATCATTCAAAGTCATTTTTATTGATATTCCTTCTGTAAGAGAAGCATACAATTAGATGACATCTCTATTTGTTAATTGTATAGAGTATTATTTGTAAATATTTGTTGGTTTTTAAAAATATTCTTTGAATGGTTGTAATAAATACTCCAAGGAAAAATGATGCAAAAATTACTTAATGAATTAAATAACATGATCGTAATAAGAATCAGCAGATATAAACTTGCCTAATTAGATATCTTGATTTTCCACCAACCAAAGGAACAGCTCCCTAAATTTCTGCCACATGCTAACTTTTAAAAGAGGAACATACGTGGAGATAAGTCTGAGAAAAAAAAGGTTATTTTTTTATCAGCAATAAGGTGTTGCTGATTCTGTTAAAATGTCAATGTTTAGGATATTAGAAATATCGAAACAATCACGGTTCATTTTTTAAGATTTTTCACATGAAGTATTGTCTATCATTTTTAACTATCACAGAACCTGTCAAAAATAATATGTTATTTTCTTTTGCTGTGTTACGGTGACAGACCAACAAATACACTGAATTTGGATCTTCAGTTAAATTCAAACCAGAAGTTACTGAGCAAAAGTTTTTGTGCTTTATGTGTTTTTAAATTTGCATCAATAAGGGGATAACATATATTACTGATTTCAGCAAAAAAAAAAGTAGGGGTCACACTATTTTCAAGATTGGATTGTGCTTGGGTGAAAACAGTGATAATTATTGTATTAATGAAAATAAGTATTAAATCATTAAACATTTTGTAATTATAGCCACTGTATGTTTTCTCGATACATCAGTAATTTGCTTGTCAAAGTGATCTATAATTTCAAGTGACACTTTTTAGGTTGTCTGTCTGGTTAATTTTGCTGTTTTGATGTCTGCATCTCCATAGCCAATCTAGATGAGTGACAATACTTTTGACTTGAAATCCCGATTTGAAATCATAGAAATAGCTCATTTGTATATCTTCTGACTACCAAGATCAAAATCAGACGATTGGCATGCGGTAAAGTTTTTTAATTTCATATATTGGTTTGGAATGTACCTTTTGCAAACATCACAAAAAATGACAATGGTATTTATATAGTTAGGTTTAACTTACATCTTAATTTTAGTTGCTTTTTTTTGACAACTCTCAGGCTGTCAATCTAATAATCAATACAGAAATGAAAAATAAGCCTTCAGTAAGACTGGCTTATTCTTCATTACTGCCTGATTCTTAAGGCAATAAATAAGAAAGGTTGAAAACTCAGAAAAACAGTTTCCACACAAACTAAATGAAATGCTTCATGATAATACAGTACCTACACTCCTAGGATAACTATGTCTAAGCCTTGCAAATTGGGACTTGAATGAAGTCTTACTGCATCCCCCATATTCACCTGACATTTCTCCTACATATTTTCAAACATTTTGAATTTCAAGGTTCAATAATAGAAAAGCTATAATTCATGCTTTTACTGAATCTGTGGCCGATACAACAACATAATTTTATAGAGGTGGCATCTTATCATGAGAAGATTGTTTGAAGAAGTTTAATACTTCAAATGGGTTGTATTATGATCAAATATTTACTGTTCTTGCTGTTTATATCAACCTTCATATGAGTATTCAAAAAATGTCATTTTATATGTAACATCTTAATAACTTGAAAATATTTTTAGCTAACATACATCAGAAACCATCAACCAAAACTGTCACCATCAACATTCAACGTGGGTTTTTCCAGTTACTAAGCGAGTCTGGCTGGATATGTATGCATGTATGTATCAATGGAGCTAGAGGGTTGAAAATTCAAACATTTACTCCACTGGAAAACATGCCTTTTATCTTTTGAAAATCACCCCATAGGGTTTTATTGAGGGGTTCAATCTACAACTTGAGTGTGTACGTTAATTGGTGCTGATGATTTGTGTGCAGCAGCATTCACACTTGTTTTTTGAAAATTCAGACTGTTTTAGTGATCACTGGCCAACAAAATAGTAACTTATTCATTGATCACCCCTTTTTCCAGTTTTTTAATTGATCACTCCTAACATGGCATGCTGCTAAAAGATGTTGATACAGTTTCTATTGAATGACTAATCAAACCCATTTGATTAACACCTAAAATAGTTTCATAGATTGTGCTGATATTTTGATGTCTAAGCAAATCACCCTCTAAACTGTATAGCTGGAAATTATTCCTTTTCATTGAGGAAACACTTGTAAGTAAATTTTTACTCCTGTTTTCATATTTTTTTCCTACTGTATGTAATTGCATCCTAATGAATAGGTATAATTAATAAAATCAATATTTTCTTGTTAATCCTAAAACATATATGATCTTTGGAATCACTCTTATCCATGTCTTTTGATTTATTGTAATTTCTGAAAACTAATCGTTCATTGAATTTTTAAAAAAATCTCTTTTGTTTTCATCATGTATACCATGAACACACGCATACACGCCCATTAATTTGAACTCAGTCACTTAACCAAGCAAGAGGTATTTGATCTAAGGGAGATAACTCTCATCTTATTTTTGCACGCCCGTGTCTCCGAAAACTTCTCTTGAAGCTTCAAGAAGAGACGCTAGTCGTTGTGCTTTCGTTTCGTAGGCCATTGCCGGAGGTTCCAACCTTCATAAATCACTCTGAAATTGTGACCTTGTGCCAAGATAGGCTAAATTTAGTTTATATCTACTTTGACTGCTGGAGTTTGATTTTTCTTGCAAGCCTAGCCAAAAAAGTAATGTAGTTAATGCTAATGTTTTATTTCAAGTGTCAGACTATATAGTGTGTGAATTACTAAAAAGAAACTCAAACAAATTACCTTGCATTAATCGAATCCATTGGCCAGACAAAGCAAAAAATTCACTTTTTTTTTTTTTTTTGCAGCAGTCATCACAAGTGATATAGATACCTTTGAATGATAAGGTTTTACAAACTTCCCAATATCATAAAAGCAAGACATGATGTTGGAGATACTTACTGATGTTTTAGAATTATATTCAAGGCTAGATTGAATACAATGTCTCAACTGGATAGATATCAACTTCTACTGCTTGGTTTGTGTGGATTATTTGTAGAAATTTTTTGAAGAACAATTCCAGTCAGAGAAATATACATATAGAAAATAAAGATGAGGCGAAAACAACAACATTGAATTTTATTTAATAAACAAAATAAGTTGTGAACAGGTATCCATTGTGCGCATAATCATGAAAGTCAAGAATGATGTTTGTATGAAATAACAAATAGAATAAAGTGAAGTATTTGTTTATGCATAGTGAGACATCCACACTCAATATATAAATAAATATATATGTGTGTATGTACATTTCATTTGTGTGTGTATGTGTGTGTGTGAATGTTTTTGTGATAAGTGACCTTGGTTATCTTTCCTTGTTTGAACCCTCTGGCAATATGAAACTATAAATACCTGCCTTCTACTGGGTCTAGTGCAGATCTCAGTAATTGTGAAGTGAATTAAAGCTTCCCAAGCTCTGTTCCTTGTTTATTATATGTGTTTTGTGTATGTGTGTTTGTGATGTCAAATGATAGCAGCAGTAAATAAGTAAACTGCAACATAATTCCATTGTGAGCGTGAGGAAAATTTGCCCAAAAGGCTGATTGACAGTGTTGAATTGAATAATCATTTTGATAAAGATTTAACAACACTGAAAGCAAAGTATTGCAAAAGTTAGTTTAAATATATACAGTGTAAACTCGTAAGAAATCCTGCAGGCTACTGAAAATGAAATAAAAACCAGATTATTTATACCTCCCTATGAGCTCCAGAACAGAGGTCAGATGAACTGCTTATTGATTGGTCAGAAATATTTGCTCTTTTCTAATTGGTTAGAAAAGATGATTAACGAAATTCAAATTTTCATAAATTGCAATCCTACCTTTGCAATGTTGTTTTGGGATGTTGGGATGGTAGCTGTCCCAACATTCCAAACCCCCCTCCCATTCATGTCATGTACCTAAGAAAGTCTGTATGGTAGAATGACTGAAACATTGTGTAAAAAAAAACCAACCAAGATAAGGACAACAGTCCGAAAGATCTATATATAGTGATGATTCCTCATCTAAAAAAAATCATTCACCATTTGGAATGATATAAAGGGATTGTATCAAGTGGTTACACATGAAATGTTTTTTTTTACATTATGGAGAATAATGCTAAAAGTGAAAGATTTCCTACGGTATTTGCATTTTTGCAGATTCAAAGTGAACAGAGCGCTCATTTGTCATTATCGGTTGTCACAGTTGCTGTTAAAGGCTCAAAGAAGTTCCTCAAGAAGTAAGATTTATTTTCAAATACAATTTTCAAATTAGGATATAATGCTGCTTAAGCTGCTGATAACATCAACAAACCATTCAGAGTAAACACTACTACAGTTTGATCAGTTCATTGTTCATTCAATAGTTGTAGTTCTGGAAATATGGATACCAATAATAAACCCTTTAGGGAGGCCCAAACCAGTTCTTAATAATTAATGATTATCAAAAGTTGTCATTAATCAATGAACAGCGGTTCGAAACTTCAGGACTTCAACAGCGACCATATCACTTCATCAAAAGAAGATAAGGAAGGTTGAAAAATTGGAAAAATGGATCCTAATGGAGCTGAATGGAATACTCCTTGAGAGTTCTACAATCCGCACCCCTTGGCTGATTGTGTATAGACTTAGAGAATAGGGATATGAAGTCTTTCAGCATCCTCCTATTTCACCTGACATTTTTCCCACAGATTATCATCTTTTCAAGCATTTTGAACTTCATATCTGTAATGAAAGGTTCATTGATAGGGATGCTATAATTCTATAATGCTTTTACTGAATTTGTGACCACCTAACCTAAAGAATTATATAGAAATCGCTTATTATCATTAGAGGGTCCTTGTTAAAATATCATTGTTTTAAATGGGTCATATTTTGATTAAATATTTAGCATTTTTTATTGTTTATATTATTCATCTCACAGTTCAAAAAAAAACAACATTTCATATGTAACATGATAATAATCTCGAAATAGCTTGGGAAACAATTCTTGATTATTAATTTCTTCTCTCTCAGATGAGATCATAAATTTGCTCATCCCAGTGACTCAATTTACATATAGATAGATATATATTCACTGTTTGGGGAATGTAGTTCAAAAAAATTTTTTGATAAAAATCAATATTCTCGGTTTCTTTGGCTACCTTTTCCCAGAATGCAACAGAAGAAACAGACATTCAAGGTTTTGAAGGTAGATCAGAACTGATTGCCCTAGTAGTTGATTGGAAGCAAAAAAACAACATGGCTGATCTCAGTCAACATTTCTTAATGCTTTTCCCATCAGTTTGGTTGGTTTTGTCTCTTATTGGTGTTTCTGATCTGAAAAAAAGAAAGGAAAACATTTCAAAATCACACATTAAATAAATACACTGAAAACCGTTTATTGTTATCACTTGGGGATAGGGTCTCTTAGATGAGAATAATGGGTTGGTAACATCAAGCAAAGAATATAAAATTGAAACAATTTACATTCATTCTTATTACTTTCATTCATCATCATAAATTTATTGTTATGTTATTCAATTCATAGTGATAAAAAAACTTTACATGATGAAAAATTGTTATCAAATTTATTCATATTCATCAATTTTCAATTGATTTCATATAAGGTATTTAGGACTGACTGATTTTGATAATAATAATTGTTTAGTAATATTATTTGTGATTATAACAAATGGCTTCTTCTGTAACACTTAGAAAACTGTTGCTATAAGACTTACACAAATTTAATTTTATCAACAGGAGTTTGTCTCTCAAGATTCCTTGAGCACAATTGACATCGACTGAATTAATTTTCTTGAGAAAAACAACTGCCTTATGAACAGAACATTTGAAACACTGAGACCACTTGATGAAAATTTTTAAAAAAAGGGTAAACAGGAAAAAGATTGATCTGATAGAATATTTAAACGAAAAAGAAATTAAGTTCAATTTACCAGTGTATTAAACAGAAAAGATATTGAGTTCAATTTACACTGTTGTATGCATTCTTTTACTCACTGGTAACATGTCTGCAGAGGCTCAGTGATTCCATCTATATGTCATGATATATTAATTTATTTTATTGTGCTTAAAAAGAGCATTAAATTAAGAATTTGAATAACAAACTCAACTGAACATTTAATCTTAAAACCTACATGAAAATTATTTTTGTTTTAATTATCAAAGAAAATTCCCACAGGAATTTTTCTACAAACTCACTTCTGTGTCATTCTTATTTGTAAGATCTGATTAAATCAAATAGTGCATTTTTTATATATATATATATATATATATATATATATATATATATATATATATATATATATATATATATATATATATATATATATATATATATATATATATATATATATATATATATATATATATATATATATATATATATATATATATATATATATATATATATATATATATATATATATATATATATATATATATATATATATATATATATATATATATATGTGTGTGTGTGTAATAGAGGAAAGAGTATTTTCTAACAAGATGCAATCTAATAACAATAATGGAAAAATTATTATATTTTCTTTTATACTTTATTTCTGGGACACATTTTAATGTTCACCATCTTTTTCATACTAGGATGTGCTGATTTCAAGTATTTAATATATATATATATATATATATATATATACATATATATATATATATATATATATATATATATATATATATTATATATATATATATATATATATATATATATATATATATATTTGTTTGTGTTGGTGTGTGTCATGATGACGATGTGATCTGGGATAGATTTAATTGGAAATAAATTCTGCAGTGATACTCAAAATATCCTCCTAATTTCAAGTGACAAATACGTTGTAAATAACAAAAGAAAAGCCCTATACTTTATCTTATACTGGATAAATTTCCCCCCCTCTCTCTGTCACTGTCTCTCTGTCTCTCTGTCAATTAATCAATCTATTTATCTTCCTGTTATATTTATAACTTCCAGTGATAGGCAACACCATTGTTAAGATATAAGGTAATACTCACTATTATACGCTGCCGTTTTGTAATTTCAAAAGGGACATAACTCCTCTGACCCTCAAGTGTTATAAATTGGTTAATTCCCTGTCATGACGGGTAGAAGTACCATCACAATACGGGAGGAAAGTTTTTTGGCAATTATTTACCTTCGTTTTCTGTCTTTTGTGTGTTTATCAGTAGGATAACACACCAAGTCACTTTCACGGACCCTTACACCTGATTTTGATTGGACATTAAATGAAACCAAAATTGTTTTAGAGAGAGAATTTATTGTTATAAAAAGATATATACTAAATGAAACACTAACATTCAAAAAATCTTTCTTGCTTGTTCAATTTTTTTAATGGAATAGATTTTTATTAAATCTAATTAAAAGATCTTACAGAACAGAAGATTTCTCTCTTGAAACCTTGGTGTTCCATAAAACGCATTTTTGGAAACACAGCTTTATGCTATCATATTTCAGGACCAAATAACAGAGAATTACCCATATTTTTAATCTTCTCTAATGGTCAATATATATCATAAATTTTAGTTTGAGAATTTGCTGTTTGAACAAAAAGATTCTTGAAATTTTATATTTTACAAGAACAGGTATCCTCTGCTTTTTGAGAATTTGCTTTATGCTACTTTTTCACATGAAACAAGGCAAAAAAAAAAAAATTTTGTAGGGAAACATTATTTGGCGGAGCAAACCCTCTCCCTCTCTCTTACACCTCAGTCTCCTAAACCTGCTATCCCAACCACTGACAACTCAGTGTATCATATCATCATCACCATTTTTGGGGGCCTGGGAACGCTCAAACATTTTTCTGATACAAATTGATTGTAACTACTTCACTTTATACCATTTCGGCTTGCAAAAAGTTTACATAGAAACCTGTAAATCTACATTTCATAATATACTTTCCGAAGGATATCTGCCAACATTCTCAATCATCGTCATCAGCAGCCATTTCAGGTCCTCTGCTGGACAAAGGCCTTTCCCATTGGGGAGGTAGTGGCTAATTTAGCTCAACTATTGATACCAATATCTGATGAGCTGGTGTTAAATTCAATATCCTTCACCTTGACTGGTAGCTTCCCAGGGCTAGAAAGCTCAATCTGCCCTGCTATTCTTCACATGATTTGGGGATGAAGAGATGGATTAATGCCTTTCCCAAGGGCGTTAGTGTAAAGTGAACGCGGATAGCCTTGGAAGGATTTTGAATGTCTCACCAATTCTATTGTCTATGATGTTACCCACCATGTAACTTGCATATCCTGTTAACATTAGAGACTCGTATATTTTGAAATCTTGCTGTCGATCCCTACTTACCCATGATTACATTCTTGAATATCCTATTTTACTTTAATTTGCTGTAATCACTTACCTCCATTCATATGGAATCACCATAGCACTGCGATTGGCCTGACCACTCAGTCAAGCAAGCAACAAATTTTTCTTTCAATGAGTGTTTTCTAGGGTATGTATGTGTCTCCAGACACTCCTGGTCACATTTTGGGGGCTACAGCCTTGAAAACAAGGCACAATATGAAAGCACTTTTCTTTTCTTTTTTTTTTCAAAAAGTACATTTTTGAGTTTCTATGGTCATTTTGGACCAACAATACCCAAATGTAACGCTCACATTTTTTAGATAATTTCAGTAAAAAGATCTTTTTTTTAAGATAATTTTAGATAAAAGATCTATTTTTTAAAAATAATGTTAGATAAAAGATCTGCTTTTATAGATAATTTCTGATAAAAGATCTATATTTTAGATACCAGCTCTGGTATATGCTGTAGTAACTCATTTATGCAAGGTACGGATATTGCACTTTTAAATCTTGCCAATGCAATAACCTGATGCAACACAATTAACCATACATAATTTCATGTTACTAATGCTGCAAAAATTGCAACATTGTCCCCAACTAAGACTTTATTATTTCCCACCAACCCAGGGCCTCCCAGTAATACCTTATGATATTACCAGGTCTTGTTGGTTTTTCATCACTGTGTAGGAGTATCAGATCCTTGCAGATATAGACTTTACCTGATTTTTGAGCCTCCAAATATATTCCTTGTTTTCTGTTGACAGTCCAAGCTGAGTCAATTATCATACAATATGGTTATGTGACAATAGTCAGGCTTTTTGGGGGGATGAATCGGTCTTGAAATGATCAAAAATACTGGAAGGGATTTCTAATTTATAATAACAATGACTCATGTATTCTCCTTTTGAGTACATGTTTCAGACACTGAATCATGATATTATACTATATTTGTAAACTGTAAGACAATAAAAGGGTGCCTTTCAGACCACTGCTAGTGTATTGAGTTTGGTTCTCACTGGATGCCCTATATGTGAGAGAGTATGTGCAGCTAAGTAAATAATCATAAGGACATGCTAAAAACAAGTATTAGAATACTCCCCAGTGTTTTCCCCAAAAGACCTTGAACAAACAATTGGGGGGGGGGGCTGGTGATCCTTGGCGGAAACATAATTTCAGTGAATCTTCATTTAGTTTCATTCAATAAACTATACTGAATTTTACTTGAATTTAATAATCAAGTACAAACATTTGCCATGAAATATGTCAGGAGTTTTCGTACATCTGTAGATGATTTATTTTCACAACTATTTTCCTGTTTTAGAGTCTCGATAATACTTAATATTCTAAAATTCTGAAGTAAATATTTCTGCATTATTTTTTACTTTAAACATTTCTAAAGATTTTTTCCTCTCCATTTTTTACATTTGGAAATTTTTTTTCTTTTTCTCTCTAGAACCATCCCATGACCATTAAGAGCATCATCAATCTGACCCTTACTTGGGTTGAGACCATGGGTTTGGGGACCACTGTAGTATCTTGTCAAACATGCTGATATTATGTATAGAAGACTGATTCCTGAAGGCTTGAGCTGAACAATTAGCATCCAGGATGAGTTCTAGTCAACAGTAGTCCAAAAACTACCCTTGTATACTTGATACTACTCAGGACTAAAAACACTATTGTTGACATCATTTGTTCATTTTATTACAAAACTGAAATAGTCATAACTATTTTACTAAGCTTAGCTTAGTGTAGCGCATGGCAATAGTAGGGATACACAATGAAGATAAAACTCACTACATTAACAATGGTCTGCAAGACTAGTTCCTTAACCATCACCCCACTAATGAGCATGCGACAAAATAGTGCAGAAACTGATACAAACACTCACATAGATTGACAACCTGTGATAAGCATTGATTAAAAAAATCGACCTAAAAATTGAGATGAATGTAAATAGCAATCAAAAGTGATAATAATGGTTTACAATGCTTCATTCGATAATGAATGATAAAATAATTGTTTTTCTAATACTACTGGTACATTGAAATACAGAAGAGGCAGAGCGGATATGATTGAAACTTTCAGAATCCTAAAAACAACAGCAGGAGATCAACACTGACTGAAGGTATCTTAGATGTCTCAACAAACAAATGCTGCAGCTAAGTGTTATCACGCACACTCATGGGAATAGGTATAAATTGGAAGCTTGGAGTCATCTAAAGGCTAACTTGCAAATGGCTGAAATGAACTGGAGCTGATATCAAGGGATTATTACTGGCTGGATAAGTGTAATAAGTGGAAAATAAGTACAGTAACCAAAAAACAACTGATAGAAAATATAATATAAATTCACTCAATTGTCTTATGCTCTTTTGTACTTACGCTCAATTGTCTTTTGCTCATTAGTCTCCACTCATTTGTCGCTGCTATTTTGTCCCGCACTCATTTGTTGTCCAACCCCATTAAATACTGTTATATGAATAAAAATACAAAAAAACTTATATTTTCAGTCCAATGTGTAATATTATCAAATTGAAAGAATGAGTATAGAGTATAGCCATTACTCACTATTACTTACCATTACTTACCATGTATTTAGATTTATAATGCCTTTACCATTGGAAGGATAAATAGATTATATAAAGTCCAGAGAAACATGTTTGTTAGAAATCAGAAGTAGATTAATGAAAAGACAAAACAGGGAAAAATATACTATATTTCAGTGAATTTTAATTTCATTAATTTAATTCTGATAACTTCAAAGTATATCTTGACAATTTTTTCTATTTATTTATAGATGTCTAGTTCATTAAACATTGATAATTTTTTACTAGTGTTTAATTTGATAATAAATGATGAAATAACTGTTTTTGACTGGTACTTTTTTCATCTTAATTTTAGTTGCTTTTCATTGAAACTACCTGGACCATCAGTCTATAATAGGGAGTAAATAGTACAGATAAGAAGTGAAGAGAAAGTTCTTGATAAGACTCAAATTTGCATCATTTTTACATTGGAAGCTTCTCTAGGTACAGCAACTGCGATACCGATTGAGCTATCAGAGCTTTTTATGGTCTATAGAAAAATCAAATCTAACTCTTAAAATCATCCTTTATTTATTCTACATCAGTCAGCACCATATTCATTTTATTGTTTTTATAAACACTAGTTGTATTACTGGCAGTAATAATACCTTGATTTTTCTTCAGATAATGCATGGTCAACCATTATTCATTTTTGACTAGTTTTTTTTTCATCGCAATTTCAATTGCTTCACAACACAATTGTCTGAATACAACAGTGAGTAAACAGTGCAGACTGAAATAAAGAATAATCTCTGGGCAAGACTTGAACTCACATCCCTTTTATTTCAAGTCTTGTGAAGATTATTATGCTGTTTATAATTATTTTAGTTGGAAAGAAAATCATGAAAAAAAAGATGAATAAAAAAAAGAAACATTATTTGTAAATTTTTTCCCTGGAAAATATAAAGAAAAGAGAGTCCTTGAGACCAAGAAGATGAAGATTTCTTTGCATTATTTAACCTTTGCATGGCAGGTTTTCTTCTCATGAACACTGTGCAGTTTTACAACACCAGATTGTCCAGAAATTAATGTTTTAAACATGGCAGCATATAGAAGTTAAATATGAGCAATTTTGTATCAAAATGGCATTTATATATTAGTAGGTGACACAATTTTCAAAACTATGCTCTTTTCAGTGTTTTGTTATTAAACACGGATTAGAATGACTTTTAAACGATCCTTCCCTCAGGCCTGAAGTTTGAATGAAAACCCACTGAAACTATTTATGAGGTCAGTTTGGAAAGTATTCAGCCATTTTTTTAAGTCTCAGAAACCTGTTGATTACTGAAGTTAACCAGCATCGAGCCGGGTCAATACTTAGTTGGATGACCACTTGGGACCATCAAGTATTGTAAGCATGTGCTGCCTGCACATGTGTGGACCTCACATTAAAACTGACGTGTGTTTCATCATACCCTTGTGGGAAGTGAGTAAATAACGACTGATTTCGTAAATCATAAGAAAGTTGGTAAAATCTAATGACTGAAACTAAGTTGCTTAAATGTTAAAAAACCTGCCAGCAAAGGATAAATTGAAATATTCAGACTTTGGAGCCATTTTTATAAGCATTTGTTTGGAGCAACCTGACACCTGAGACATTCCAAATAAAATTGTAAGTCATACCATCCTGTGTTTGCGTATCTGGAGGATTTATGGGCAAAGTAACGTAACCACCATCTGTGGAGAAGAACATATTCTTATTACCTATAGATTCTGTGCTGTTTGCATCATGTGTATGCAGTAAATCTATATCATAGATATCAGTGATTCCCAAAGTGAGTGCTATCACCCCCTTGGGAGCAGTGGAAGACTCAAAGGGGGTTCTAGAATGCAAGTGGGCGGTAGGGGGCGTTTTGAAGACAAGGGGTAGTGACAGGGGTAAAGGGCAAAGAACATAAATAAATTACCTTGTATGTATTAAGTCATGTCTGGAAAGCTGACAGTAGAGCTATTTGGAATTCAAATATTTTCTAATCTAAATGATTCTTTCAAGATTTATATAATTCAATCAAAACTAAATCAGTGAAGTCACTGTGAACAAAAAATTTACCATTGAATTTTCAGTAGCTTGACTGCAAACTAAGGTTTTCAGACGCACGATTTTATGTGTAGGAGGTATCAAAGTAGCACTTTTCACATTAGATAAACATAGGAAAAAAACATGCCAGTCAGGGTATGTATTTGTGTAAATTATATGCTCTAAAAGGGATTGGAAGTCCAGAAAAGTTCGGAAAACACTTATATATATGATGGAGTCTGCCAAGGTTAACAATGAGCGTGACAACTGCAGATCCTTATTTGATAAGTTCAGCTTAGTTTAAAACAAGGTCAGGAGTGTGGGGCATCCATCCCGTAAGAATCAAACTCACAACAGCAGTAACAGTTTTCACGATTAGCTTGCAAACCACTACCCCAAAGTGAGGTGCTAAAACAATTCAAATAAAGACATTAATAACATGTTACTAATTTGGGCAACCAAGCATGAAGCTTTGTAATGTAAACTGATTAACCCTAGCTTTTCTTTGTTTTAATTGACATCAATACTCTTAATCCCAGATTTGATAGAATTATTTAAAATCCGATGTTGTTTGCCCCAAACCTTTACACACATACAGGCTGCCCTTATTTTATGCCGATTTGATTTACACTAATTGATAATAACTACGGTTTGGAATTAGCCCAAATTTTTTCTTCTTTTTGTTAATTCAGGTAGTGTTTTATCAACTAAGCTATTATTTATCCATTTTCATATATCAAAATAACAAATTGCCAAACTGCAGTCAAAATTGGAGGCTTGAGATGATTTAGTTCTTCTGCCATAATAAGAACAATCCTCACGTAATTTAAAAGTTAAACTCTTCACTCAGTCCCATCATGGTAAACCAAACTGAATAAAATGAACATTTCTTTACTGTGATTTGAAATCATGACCGACTGGGACCAGCCTGACAAGTCTTTGTATATTTTTGAAAATTCATGCTTGAAATTTACAAGGGCTGATTTATACCAATTGACTATAACATCAGTTTGAAATCGTCAAACATCAGTCCAAATCGGATCTTTCTAGCATAACAAGAACAATCCTCACATAATTTAGGGGAATCAATCTTCAGTCTCTGTCTGTCCCTTCATGTTAAAACAAACTGATATATAAAATCAGCATTTCCTCACTGTGATTTGAAATCACGACCAACAGGGCCGAACTGACAAGTCTCACATATCTTGAAAATCTCGTGTTAGAGATATGCAAAAGCTCATTTCATTCTGATAAATAAAACATTTTTATAAAGTTAACATATCCCTACCTTGATCTGAAGTTACAACCAAGCGATTGGCAGACAACTCTCTTACCGACGGAGCCAAATTGAAAAGTCTTACATATCTACGAAAATTCGTGTTGCGAATATGCCAAGGCTTATTTCATTCTAGTAAATAAATGAATACATTCATACTTTAAAAAAAAAATATTTTTATAATCTTTTGTTCATTATGTACGTAACACAAAAGTTGCAGAAATCATCTTCAGTCGAAATCGAAGAAGAGTGGATTTTGAGCATCCAGCAGCTAAGCTTGTTAATATCATATTAATTTGTAAAACCTATATTTTTATGTTTATATAATGGATTTATTTGGGGCTGATTTTGTTCGTGCCAACTCCTCTAAGAACTCATCCCCAGCCTAAAACTAGGGCAGTCTGTACAAGTATTTCTAGTAGTGATTGACAGTCTTTTTATGGGTGGATCAGCTTTTACTAAGCAGGTATTTACTTGGGTGGGTACAACATTACTTTTGTAAACGTTTATGTAAGTGTTTATGAGCACGACACAATGAGAAACCATCAAACAAAACTGTCTTCATAGGTTTCTTCAGTTTTCATGTTAGTCTGGCTGACTGGCTAGTTATGTTATGTATATATCACGCAAACAAGCAACACCAATGAAGCTAGAGTACTGAAAATTCATACATTTACTCATGATTATAGAAAATATGTTCTTGCGAGGTTTTTAACGGGGCGTTTAATTTGCAATGTAAGTACATGCTAAATTGGTCCCTTTGTTTGTGTCCAACTGTGTTTACTGTTGTTTTTTTGGAAAATTCAGAATTTTTTTAGTGATAACGGCCCGGCAAACAGTGAGAGAAGTAACTTATTCAGTGATCATATTTTTTTCCGATTTTTTCTATAGATCACCCCAAACATGACATGCTGCCAAGAGATGTTGGCCGCATGACACTTTCTACTAAGTAACTAACCAGACCTGCCATTGTTTCAATCTGAAATTCTCATTCATGTGTCTGCTAGCATTCGATAGAAGCCGTTTGGGAAATGTTCTACTGACAAACAATCCCAAAGAAATAAAGAAACCCAGGAACGGTTGATCTATAGTGATTAATGGAGAAACATAAGGGTTAGGTGCATTGACAAATTGGAAAATAATACAGCCAAAGTACCGTACTATTTTAATGCGCACTGATTGGAGAATTGGTTCAAGGGGAAAAATGATGACTGATCTAAGTTACAAATGGAATTCATTTTTGTCATAGAAAATACGCTGATTACATACTAAATACTAACAGAACATCAGGAGTTAGAACAAAGACAAATTTAATCAAAACTTTTATTCAAAAATTCCTTTTTTCTGGATAAATTTGTCAAATGTTGAGCGCACAAATTTATTTTTCCTCTTTTCCTCCAATAATTCTAGATAACACAGAATGACATTTTCTAAAGCTTGTTGTTTGATACGACATACAAAAATTGAGGAAATCTAAAATAATTTTGATTTTCGGTTTAGAGTAGAAACTAGATGAAATATTTTGTAACACCAAATGAAGAATGTGACGCCTAAAGCAATGATGGCCATGATTTTCAAATAATAAATAAAATAACACACAAAATAGTTTTTAAGGCCAATAGATTGCATTGAATTATAATTTTTTTAAAGAAGAAATATCTACTCTCCAGAAAGTCTTTCCACACCTAGTGAATCTTGAGACACAAATTATAAACTACTACAGTGACTCATGCACTGATTGAGGCCAAGGTATTGCAGTATTTGTGGTATAAAATGAATGTTTTTTTTATATCTTCAAGTGACAGACTCATGGATGTACCTATGTATACATGGTTTGGGGCTGTATGAACTTACACATAACCCTACATGCGTGTAAGTATTTAATTGTGAGAATTTGTATGTAAATTTATATAAACTTTATACATTGTAAAAAAATGAGCAGAAAGCTCATAATATTTTAGTTCTGGTTCTAATACTTACAATTCTGTAAAATGAAATCATCATCAATATCAGAATCATAACATTCATAATAATGATAAATATAGAAAATGTATGAGTTGAACATTTAATTTGATTCATACAAAGAAATAAAGAGTGTATAGCATAAAAAATTATACAGTAGAATCAGGAAATATTTGGACAATTTCACACTCATGTTAAAGATTTTATACATATATATATATATATATATATATATATATATATATATATATATATATATATATATATATATATATGCCAAAGTACAAATCAATAATACAAAATACAATGTGTGATGGGTTTATTTCATAAAGTGCTCAATACATTCAAAATCAAGTTAGCTTAGAGTAGAGCTTGAAATTTGATGAAATAAAAGATTCGCTACACAAAAAGATTTTTTGTTTCTGCCCTTTCTGGGCTTCATCAGGTAAATGATTTTATTTATTTTGATCCCCATTTATGGGTCACAATAACCTCCTAAGAAGGGATCCAAATAAATCGAATCATTTGCCTGAAGAAGCTCAAATAGGATAGAAATAGAAATGCATTTGTGTAGCAAATCCTTTATTCTATCATATATATATATATATATATCTATATCTATATATATATATATATATATATATATATATATATATATATATATATATATATATATATATGTAGTACATTTACAGGAAGTCATTTATTATAAATTTGGTTATCAGTTGTTCCCAAACACTTTATTTAAGAGGAATTAAAGATGATAAAAATAAATTTCATATTAATTCTTTGTAACAGAAAGTTGAATGAATTCAATGAATCCAATAACATACAATGAATTCAAATTTATAACTAAGAATGTAAATTGATCAAATTTTTACATTCCTCGCTTAATGGTATCAAATAGTTATTATTATCTGAAAGACCTAGTCCCAAAGTGATCACAATAAGTGGCCTCCTCTGTATATATCCTTCAATTTAAAGCAAAATATATATTTATAGATATTCAATTTTATTTCATTTAAAAACAAACTCTATATGGCTGAGAACAATGTTTCATGCATTGATTGAAGACCTCAAAGGCCATTCATCATTAACTGAAAACATTACTCAACTGTGTTTTTTGCAAAAAAATTAGATAATGAGTAACAAACTTCGAGAGTGTTTCAAATTGTTTGAAAACATTTCGAAGGCTTTAAAATAATTTGATATTAATTCAGCAATTATCAGTTGAATGATGGAAAATTCTTCGTAGAAGATGAGAACTAATTTAAGAAACTTAACATAGATACATCATGTGATGTACATTTGAATATCTCCAGAACAGGTTGCGCAGCATTAATGTAAATTGGTGACCAACTAGACAGGAACTAACTGCACATGAAGGAACAGACACTTTCCCATGGGGTCACTCAGTCAGCACTCAGATGCCATTAAATGATGTGATGTTTTGTAAAAAAAAAATGTGCACGAGATGTGAAAAATAGGAATGTCCATCTACTGACACAGTTATCATGAATGTAATAGTCACACAGTACACAAGCTCACTCAATTGTATCTCACTACCAATTGAGTAACCCCATAAAGAAGTGTCTGTTCATGAATGTACAGTAAGGTCTCCTACGATTGATTGTCAAGTTATATCAAGACTTGCAACCAGTTCTTGAGATATTCAAAATGGTTGGATTTTTCTGGACAGACCTCATATGTCTGCTAACACTTGATAGAAGACATTTAGGAAATAATCTCAAAGAGAAAGACTATTGAGAAAAAGAATAGAGAAACCCAGGAATGATCAATTTCTGATAAAGTATGTTCTGGAAGACAACCATTTTATTGCAAAGAGTTGACAAAGACTCCTCGTCTCTTTTAGAGACGAAAGATAAATTTCTCAATTAAGGTTGCATGCAAAAATATCCCACTGGAATCATCAGACTATTTTCATGATCTATGAAGTGATGATACCCAAAATGGATTTCTATGACAAGATTTTTTTTTATAAATTAGGAATAAAATAAAATAGCCTAAAAAAGTTCAAGTCTCAAATAGTCAGTCTTTTGCTGGTAAAGTCTAAAATAGGTAAATAGTATCAACAGATTTACCATAACGTCTGTTGATACAAACATAATGTACTAAAATGATTAAAATGTTGGTGTTGTATCCTGTTGAGCATAATCTTTTTAAAAACAATTTCCTCTGCAAAAGTTGAAAGCAAAAATGAAAGCTTGTAAAACATTCTTCATCATTTGAACATTGACAGAAGATTATGGCATGAATGTACAGAATCAATAACGACAAAAGGGTGACATGCCCTGGTCAAATACATCCCAATCATTGGCATCCCTGGACATTTGTGTCCCAAAATGCGTATATTTCAAATTAGTTGTAATTTTTTCAAATATCATTGTGTTCTGAACATTCCCATACCAATATATATATATATATATATATATATATATATATATATGTTTCCATAGGAATAGAGCACTCTGGTGGATGAGGAGTTTCTGCGTAAATGAATATATCGCTTAAATTCAGCCTTACTGACCACCCAGTTCTGTAGTCTAGAGGTAGGATATTGGCCTCTGGGTCAAATGTGAGGGTTTTAATTCTGCCTCACGGTACTGGATGGGTTAAAAGTCTATAGCCACACTGAAGAGATGTAATACATCGAAATAGCTGTCTGTGGATGACACAATATATATATATATATATACTTTTTCAAAATTTATTTTGTGTCACTCCAGTCACTTATTTACCAATATCTGTCAACGCAATTTATGTAATTTTCTTCAGTGTTTTTCCCTGTTTTACATACACTTTGTTATTATGGTACAATTAATAAATTCTCTCTTGTTGGTATCAGTAGTTGTTTACTATGTAACTGTTTCAGGGATTTTAAAAATAAAACTATTATATTAACATGGCACCCTGCAGTGTTGATCAAACACCACATCCCTTTCAGCTATGATCTTTAATACATAGCTCATGTCATACATGTAGTTTGTTATTTTATATTAGAGTATATATATATGTATATATAGATAGATATAGATATAGATAGATAGATGTATATTTCACATTAGATATTTTATATACTCAGGTAAGTATTTGTAAAAAAAGATTTTTATTGATTAGATAAGAGATTGTAGCGTGTATTTCATGAATTTAAAGATTTAATTTATGAGTCCAAGCATGAAAAGTATGCATGTCATTAGTAACCCTTGTAAGAAACTTATTTTGTCCTCAGGATTGTAACATGCAAATAATTGAAGACATTTATTGATATTCTTCAAGACATGCAGATATTTGTTCCAACATGAAATATACATATATTGAGAGACAAAGGCCCAGGACACATATGAACAAAAT